>JAYMTH010000383.1:0-21987 GCA_036897465.1 Pelargonium australe
TAGTTAGCGTTTCGATTGTAATTCTTTTCGAATTCAATAAAATTTTATTTCCCTAAAAAAAAATACTACACGCGCAATCAGATCCCGCTATATATTTCTCCATGCAAAATACTATTCTTATCTTGAAAGAAGAAAGAGGTACCTAAAGACAAACAAGTCATATCCCAGTTTACTATACTTCATACCCATGTTCTTCTTCTTGTGTTTCACTTGACTGCAAACCCGAGCTCCCACTATCAGTCTTCACCTCACCTCCAGATTCTGAGATTTGCGCAACCCTCTGCGACTCCACAATTACATCTGAGTGATGACCAACTGCATCATCAACCAACTGTTCTTTCACAACAAGTGGTTTTGGCTGTCGGATGGTTTCGGCTGCTTCTGGCATTGCGACAGGGGGTGGCACTGGAGGAACCCATGTAGGCTGCGCAGGTTGCTCAGGGTTTGGCGTACCAAAAGACGCTGAACTATGTTCTTGCACTTGTATATCACTTGAGTGCAAACCTGAGCTCCCACCGTCACTCTTCACCAAGCCTCCAGATTCAGAGATCATCGTAACCCTCTGCAACTCGTCAGTTACATCTGAGTGATGAGCAACTTCAACCAACTGTTCTTTTTGAACAAGTGGTTTAGGCCGTTGGATGGCTTCAGCTGCTTCCGGCATTGTTACTGGGGGTGGCACTGGAGGAACCCATGTATGCTGCGCAGGTTGCTCAGGGTTTGCTGTACCAAAATACCCTGACCTACGTTCTTCAACTTGTACTTCACTTGACTGCAAACCTGAGCTCTCACCGTCACTCTTCACCTCACCTCCAGATTCAGAGATTTTCGTAACCCTCTGCAACTCGTCAGTTACATCTGAGTGATGATCGACTGGCTGATCAACCAACTGTTCTTTTTGAACAAGTGGTTTTGGCCGTCGGATGGCTTCAGCTGCTTCTGGCATTGCGATAGGGGGTGGTAGCGGAGGAACCCAAGCACGCTGCACAGGTTGCGCAGGGTTGGGTGCACCAGAAGGCCCTGACCTAACTTCATCTTCAGTTCCAAGTTCTGTGACTCCATTTTTCTGTTGCCTCCAAGGCACTGGGGTGTCAACATACGATTGATAAGAACCATTCTCCTGTACCTTGGTATTCAAGCCTTCACCACTCCCCTGAGAATGAAGCACTTGATTGTAGCTATTTTGTGCCGTAGTAACTTCCCATGGCTGCTCATTATTAGAAAACATGTTAGTCAATTTCATCTGCAATTAATGAAAGTACATCACATGATTGTTGCTCTTATCAATCATAAAGACCGTTTAATTGTACAAGGGTTGTATGCATATGATATCAAGAGTCATTTTTTAAGAGAACATCAGGAGCAAGTAAAAGTCATCTTACTACAAGGTAACTAGAACTAGAAGCCAGTTACTTTACTATCAAAATCTAATAGTGTATTTTTATGAAAAAATTCCAACCATATATACCAGAGTTTGGGAATTCCATCATCATAAAATGGAGCCGAAGTCTACATTTTTGTTATTTACTTTTCCTGAATTGCAGAATCTACATAATAGGATGTGTAGAGTTAATGAAAGTGACTAGAAGGGCGCACAAACAGTCTATGGGAACCACCATCTCTTGGAACGACTTTCATTTTACATCCAAATGGTTTCTGTTATGTCAAATATCTAAAATAAAAAATAAAAACTTGAAACTGAGAGGGATAAAGCTTTCATAAACCTTAGTCCTTGGCGCTAAGCGAGGAATTGAAGGTTGCTGATTAGGGTTAGGGGGTAGATCATTGATTTCCTGCAAATCATTTTAGAACAACAGAATCAGCATTTTTCAACAAACCAGAAGATGTCAGCATATAGAAACAAAGAATATATTTACTCTGATGTTAGGAGGTCTCTCCCCTCTTTGGATCATTTCCATGATCTACAACAGAAGCATAGGAAACCATCAGCATAATTCTTTGACCCAAAGCAAGGCATTCACAAACCAACAAATGTGTGATGATATTTTTTTCTGTTTCATAATTCAACACACAAGAAGAAACTAATTCTGTTACGGTATAAAAAACACAACTCTTGGAAAGGAGCAAAATGGGTCAACTTCATATGAAGTAGGCCATGTGATCTATTTTGTTATACCAAGGTTGAGTACAGCATTTCAGGTTGCTGTTCTGTTTCATATTAGTATGAATTTATCTTAAACCAAGTAAGTGGGTTTGTGCTCCAGATTTACAGATGTACCAATACTAAGCATGCTAGAGTCTCCATTTATAAATCCATCACCTAGTCAAACATTCTACTTGGTACCTGACTGTTTTCCCCAACAAGTTACTGTGTGCTGAAAGAAAACAATAGGAAGCGGCAGTCCACAAAACTTGTGTGGTTCAACCACCACAATTTTGAGAGCCCAAAATCAAAGGGAGCAGACCCAATATGCTATCACCCATAATAAATCATAAATCTAGTTTCTATTTCTCCTCTCCATTTGTAAATTCTCCAAGTACTCCTCATAATGATGATGACGCTAATTATATAATTCGAATCGTGGTAATAAATTGACAAAACTGGATAGTAGGAAATCCATGAATTTTGATTACCTCCATATATGACTTAGGGTGAGGTGCAACAGAGGGCTCTGCAGGTCCGGGAGGTGAGGTAGATCTTACTGCACAGAAAGTTCCAATTGCATGACAAAAAATTCACAGCATTGGAAATATTAAATAATAAAAGCCCGGATTTGCTCACTGAACAACCTGACCGTGAGTCATAGTCCACCCTGTCATTCCCATTTTGTCGCTGTAAACATATATTAGATCAGTAAAGACATTATGCCAAAAACTAAATGTAGATAGATGCATGTAAGCTCCAAATTATCTTTAAGATCTACAAAAGCCTTTATTTTTTTGCACACCTTTGAACTCATTGCTGATACCCGATAGTCTTCTTGGTTGATGAAAGGGAGTCTGCCTGATGTATTTGTTTGTCCTGACAATTAAAAAGAAACAAGAAAAAAAACAATAACAAAGTTTGTCAACTCCCAAATACTGATCACAGAACATTAGCAGGAATTTGACAAGAAATAACCAACATTTCAACATTTTTCAAGATGTTCAAAATAGAGCTGTGCATCAGCACCTTTTAGGTTTACCAGTACTGATAAAGAATCTATACAAAAGGTATCAAGCACCAGCAAAGTTGTGACATTGTTGCATTTAACTAATTGAAAACCATTAGAGAACCTGAGCCGCTATAAATGCAAAATAATT
The DNA here is from genome assembly GCA_036897465.1 of Pelargonium australe. NCBI lineage: Eukaryota > Viridiplantae > Streptophyta > Magnoliopsida > Geraniales > Geraniaceae > Pelargonium > Pelargonium australe. The sequence continues at coordinate 3,265 of JAYMTH010000383.1, forward strand.
GTCACATAAGTTCTTACAAATGATGATATACATTAACTTTGTAAGCATGGCACACACAAAGCATTATTATTAATCAATTTTCCTTCCAACAGAGAACTCATTAATAGTCTGCATACAACCTCAACAAGAATAGTTTCTAAAAAGTGATGTCCTAAGAGTGAGAAGTATTGGCAATAGATCAAGAACAAAATACATAGCAGAATAGCAGATGAAAACAATCTAAAATATTTTCAGGCAGAATAATGCGACCTTGATCAGAAAACAAGTTCCTACCTTCCAACTTCCGTATAGAATTACTCATTGACTTCATTTCCTTCACTTGAACATCTAACAGATTCGCAAATGCCTCAAAGTATTTCTTCTCTGATAAGGTCAAAAAACATAAATCAAATCCTAAATGTTTTCTCAGAAGTGAGGAATCAGCACTGAAACAAAAGAAATGTGCATCTTAGAGTAAATGAGTTATGAGTTTAAGAGACGGCATAGCCTAAAATCCATAATTATTGTACCTTCACTTTTAGAATTCAACATTTCTTGGCAAGCTTTTGCCACATCAGCAGCTGCGCTGGCAGCGGCTTTGGTAGCTGCAGCTGCTTCTTCTGCTAAACTTGGCTTTGTTGGGTCATTTTCATCTTCTGATACAACCTTGCGAACCCAAGACTTCAACCTTGGAACAACAGTTTTCTAATAAAATAAAATAAAGTTGTTACAGTATTCTGATCAAGCTGGAAGATTTAGCTACAAATGAAGTTAAATGCAAGAAACATGCAAAAGTGCCAAGAATAGCACTGGGGAAAACATTATTTGACCTTCACATTTCTAACAAATATTACTAGAGGATAAAATATTAAAGAGACTTTTTGTCGATACCTTAACCAGTACTACCGTTCCAGCACCTGAAGCTGCAAGTAATCCCACAGCAAGAAAAGCATGAGACCATTTAAATTGGTATCGTGATAAAATCCCACCGGAGGAAATGACACCAGTTAGAGCAACTGCTGTAGGCTGTAGAGTTTGTACTGAGGGCTGTGGTTGAACATTTGGAGATGACTTTGCCTGCCCATCTGTTATTATGACAGAGAAAACAGCAACATCAATGGTTCAATGAATAATGAACTCAGGTCGAACTCAAGAAATCAAGGATCATCTCATAGCACCACAAACATCCACTTCAATACTAATGCATTACCTACCTTGATTTATGCTAGTTGTTTGTGCAGTTGGAGATGGATCCTGTAATTTCCATAAAAAATATCAAGGAGAAATACTGACAAGATACATGGATGAGCTGATCAATTAAATGATGCTAATGTGACAGTTCAATGGTTGATGAATGAAAATGCTCATATGAGACCATGATGGCCCTGTATAGAAACAGTCTCAATCAATACAAGTAACTTGCTTACAGGTACACGGCGAAAAGCTTCATCTATCTCCTCCTTTGTTAAGCCTTTCTTTTCAAGAAAAGATCGTCTATAGATGACTGGAGATCCCCTAACTTTTGGGTGTGAAAGGAATTTAACCGCATTTTCTACCTGGTCCTCCCTTATTGGTTCTGAGTTCACAAACACAGATGTTGTAGAGTTTTGTTTAGTAGCTTCTGCTTTGGCATCTTGTTGATTCTCACTGGTGGGTTGTACAGTATCAGCAGCTGAAATAAACAAAATATTTATAATCTTAATAATGTATCGCAAAAAATTAAAAAGCAACTTGACACACTATAGACTTATCACTCTTTGATCACAAATTAATCCAAGTAATGATGTGAACTGACAAGAAAATTGGCATCAAATACTTCCAGCAGTTTCTAACCAATAAATTAAGTCCATTATTATATATTGGTACTAATTTTCATTTAATTGGTTGTACCCATTTTATAAATGCAATTAAAGCATTCAGATTGCACTTGGCTTAAGGGACTTTTAGAAGCTATTCAAATTTAATAAAAATAAATACACTTTAGTTTGGCATACTTATAGAGAGCTCAAAAAACTACATTAAGGAGTCCACGTAAAAAACATAGTTAACCTTGAGAAAGAAAAAATGACAAACCCAATATTGTCAGCCTTCTTGACTAATCAAGGAACTATCCTACAAGACCATTCAAGTAGCTGTGAAAAGTATCAGTAAATTAAGTAAAACTAAACAAAGAAAAAGATACCTCAGACCTTGCAATACAATGATACTCCAATGACAATCAGACACTGTGGACTCACTTCATTGCCCCAACTCAAATCATATTTTGTTTAGCATTCTATGGCCATATTAATCACTTCATAGCATTTTGAAACAATGGCACACAATGAACTCCTAAAGATTATGCTAGTTTCAGTTAACCCCACAGTCCCCACCCGAAATGAGAATGTGTACTTCGAAAACCACCCAATGATGAAAACTAAGAATCAAGCCATTCAAAATATCAATCAATCCCAAACATTTTGGAAAGAAATTAAGCGTGAAATAATAAAGAAGACAAAGAGCTGTCTCTCGTTTGGATTTTGCCTTCTTTTCAAAAAGCATTTTATCAACTATTAACAGCTTTCATCATAAAACTTCCCAACACCAACAGCAAATAAAGGAGTTTGGAAGATGAATCCATCAACCCAGATCACCAAACTCCGTAATTTCCATAACATGAAAAAGGGATGGAAATAAACATAAAGACCCTCTACACCCATCTAGATAGGAACAATAATAACATACATAATCACATATCAATCGTCTGTAAACATGTTCTATCTTCTTTAATTCCTTTCTTCTACAAGTACACATAGACAGAAATGTATACCCAATCTCAACTAGTACAAGAAAAACAAGAGAAACTGATGCGTTCGACCAGCAATTACGGCCCAACAACGATACCAGATTTTCTTGATAAGCAAGAACATAATACACATACCAATCTTTTGCCCGATTGCTCAATTCCTAGAGGGATAAAAGTACAAGAACCCATATAGATTCCCAGATTGAGTGAAAAAGAAAGCACACCTAAGGTTTGAGGCGGGACAGTGGGAGCGGATTGAGTCGCCATATCGAGCACCTTCTCCGAGCGAATTGCAGAGAAAAAGAAATGGGAGTAAGAGAAATGAATATAAAGAGAATGGTGATTGAAGAAATGGGATTGTTTGGTTTGTGATTTTGGTGATTGCTGTGAGTCTAAATGAGTCTACTTGAGACTCTCTGCTCGCAATCGCTGGTAATGGAAATGGAAATGGAATATTCCTCACCAAATATTTCCGGTTAATGCTATATATATTTCGGTCCAATCAATTGTGAACAGTCAAGCTGCTGCGTCATTTTCTTTTCTTTCCTTTTTCTTTCTAAAAAAGGGAACTTTTTTTTAAAAATCTATGTAATTCTAGATTTTAGTTTTTTTTTTTTTTTTTAATACTTGAATTTAGTCTTTTCTTATTAAATGGTTTCTAAATAAAAAGGATGTTCGGTTTTCTTAGTAAATGGTTTTTAAATGCTTTCAGCGGCATCTGTCTCATCTCGGATGATTTTCTTAGTTTTTGTTTTATGGTAGTGAGTCCGCGATTATTAGGTGTTAGTTATTGTTTGGTTTGGGTTGTACAGACTGGGGGAAGATTTGCATAGTGCCGCTGGTTTGTCTAACTGGGTAACACCCAGTTTTACGGAGATCTACTCGTTTTGGTCAAGTTTGATGGTTAGGGTTCATGTGGTTACCTATTTGTATTTGCCTACCAAGGGTATAGGAGGTTGTACTCGTTGATTCTTTAGATCAATAGAAATGTTGCGCTTTCAAGGTATAAAAAAAAAAAAAAAAAAAAACAGCCAGAAACATCATTAATTACTTACTAGTAACATACTAATAATATGGAGAGTATATACATGAGATTACATGATTATTATTAAAGATCTTAATTACAAGCCATGCCAAACAAAATCAAGAGAATAGCCCTCTACAAATTCCATTAAACTAGGGTTATAGGGATAAAAATCATCATCACAAAACCCAAAAGAGCTCTCATTGATTCCACTCACTGTCCACTCTTTAGAGCTCCCAAACCCAACTGTGCCTTTTGGGCCATCTTCATCACCTACCACCTCATGACCACCATCTCCACTGTTATTGGGAGCCTCACAATTCACTTCTGAGTGATTCTTTTCCATTTCTCTTGAGCATGTTTTGGAAGCAGCACACACTTTAAACTTACCTTTCTTCTTCACCTGACCGAGCTTCTTGCTCAAATGAGTGTTCCAATGGTTCTTCACTTGATTATCAGTCCTTCCTGGAACCCTCCCAGCAATTAAAGACCACCTATGTATAAACCAGAGTTCAACAATCATCAAAATTCAAGGTCCAACATAAGTAATGTGGCATGAATAAGAACAAAAACTAGTTAGGTTCCGACACTGAAATGACTAATGTACTATAGCATTTATGAAACAGGACAGCATCAAAGGCAAATTTAACATAGAACCAAAATTGACAACTGGGGAGCATCTAAGAAGGATCCATATTATTGACAAACAGGAGTTGAAACTTGAAGGCAACGCTGCACTTTGTATCTTAGTTACACTACCTCACAGTCACATGTTTGTGTACCTTGTGTTATCTCCAGATATGCTCAATATTGAATTGTTGAATTTCTTTATAGAATGCTGGATTGGAAAGAATAAACATGTAAAACTGGAATATATAAACCTGTTTCCAAGTAGTTTATGCAGCCGAATGATGAGATCTTCTTCCTCCTCTGAGAAATCACCGCGCTTTACGCTGGGGCTCAGGTAATTTATCCATCTTAATCTGCAACTCTTGCCACATCTCTTCAAACCTGAATGGCCATATATATTGACACAGAACATGCAACTAAATTACCTCAAGGTCTCTTCAATAGCCAGGCTATGAATTACTAACCAAAAACATATGAGCTATACGCCAATTAAGCAACAACAAAGCACTGACCTGTCACCCTGGCAACCTGATTCCACTTCCCTTTTCCATGCACTGTTATGTAATCCATTAGAATTCTATCTTCCTCTTCTGTCCACAAACCTTTTCTGTATGTTTTTCCTCCCTCCATTACTGTTTCAATGTAGTAGCCAAAGAGGAGGGAAAGGGAGAGAGAGTTTTAGTTTTGAAGCTTTGGAGATGGAGTCTGAGCTAAGGGGGTGTCTTGGGGTGAAGTGAGTTTATATTGTTGTGACTGGTAAATGGAGAGGCAGGTAGGTTGTAGAGTTTTGAAAGGATGGCATAGTTTTCTAGAAAAATTGTGTCTAGTTTTACTTCTTGCCTTTTTACTTTTCTGAATCATTTTTGGAACAGATTGTTGATGTTGATGATAAAATCACGTTGTACCCATGTATGGTAATGTTGTCTTACAGCAACCAGAGATATTATTTGTTTGCTACCCCAATGCTTACATATCATTAAGGCTGGGGACCTATCAAGGTCAGGCCATAGATTCTCTTCACATACACCCTCTCTTTTTTTGCTAAATATCCATTCTTAATTACTCTCCCACATAATAATAGCAATGATCACATGAGCACAACTAATTCATCATTTAGCCTTGGAACTTAGAAGAAAAGACAATTCTTTTCAAATTGAGCCCAACTGAGTCTCGACACTTACCTCTCAACCTTCCCTTCCAAAGAGGACACAGGAGCTGAGCTTCATGAGCTCAAGAGATCAACAACCTCAACCACAGCTAACAATAAGCAGAAAACACATGATTAACAGACAACAATCATACATGTTGCAACTAAAGATACATAGTAGCACATGATTATAAGACTAGCATTGTGATATATACCACTCATGAAACCCAATTATATCTGATCTTGTGACTATGATCATTCCAATTAGGAAAGTGACCTCTCTCCTCCTCCAATCATGGGGTATTAAGTTCTATATGATTACAATCAATATAGCAAATCCCAGATTAGTGGGGTTGTTGGGATGGCTAGAATAGCAACCATTTAGGACACCTAAGCTGCATATGGTTGCCTATCCGTACACAGAAGAGTGGTCATGACAAGCATTACAATTTTCAAGAATCATTTGGACATTTGATCGAACATGTGGCAGGCATTAATTACATTTCATTCAAACTAAACAAAACATTTGACCTTAAAAACACAATAGTTACTTACAGTTGCGGCCAGGGTGGGGGTTGCATGAACAGTGGTCCAAATCAACAAAAGATTCCAAAAAATGTTAAATTGCATGACAAGTGACATATACATACAAATATCGAGGTGTAATTAGATGGGCTGTGAAATGGGTGGTGCTAGGTTGTTGGCAAGCAGCAGAGAAGCTGGGAAAGAGGTTTTTATATAATGGGTTAAAATCTGTTGACATTGACAGGAAGAGGGAAGGTGTTAAGGATTGATCGGAAGGAGAATTGGAAGTATATGAGCAAGAACTTACATGTCTGAATTGAGAAATTGGTACTCAGGTTAACGAAAACGATAGCTCAGCCGCGGCTCCGGTGGGAGAGGACTGTACAGTCCAGTCTAGTCTAGTCTAGGACAGCCACAGGAGCACACAGAGGAGAGGTGGTATCAATACAAAACAAAACCATTAGTTTATGAAAATAGCTTAACACACCCACGGTTCTGGCGTAGTTGGCAACACAGAGACTGCGTGAGTGAGAATAGCGCTTGCGTTCTGTGACTCATTTTTTTTACTCGAACTTGAAGTTTCAAGTTAAATTGAAACCTTTTATTAAATGACACGCGCGTTTAGTAGTAAAGATGATACAAATTTAAAAAGTCATGGCTGCCAAACAAAGTTGCGTGTCAGATCAACTCATAAACAAAAAAATTGATACTACCAAACAAAGTCATGGCTTAAAACATAAAACATTATAAAATGAAGACACTGGAATCCTCCTCATGTCATCTGATTCAGTAGCAAACCTGAATGTTGATCCAATATCTCCGACCAGACCACCACCATCCAAGCCACCTTCTCCTTCTCTCAATCCACCTCTTGTTGTCCTGCGCACACAACAATGAGAGTTGTGAACGAAAAAAAAAATTCAAACTTTTGAAGTTTGAAACGCTGATCCAATGGCTCCGACTAGACCACCACCATCTAAGTCACTTTCTCTTTCTCTCAATCCACATTTTGTTGTACTGCGCACACATCAACAAGAGTTGTGAACGAAAAAAGTTCAAAATTTTGAAGTCTGAACTTCCCGGTGAAAGTTTGATCATGCTTTTAACGAATTTTATAAACTTGTCATTGAACAGTAAAGAAGAATGACAAAATTGACATTTTCGTAAAATTTCATCAAACTTAACCTAACAAGTTCATTGCAAATAATATATTCAGAAGAGACGAAAAGAAGCAGGTGGTTCAATGAAAATGGAAGCCCAAATATCAAGGAGTAAACCTTACCTAGTACACATTACACACTACACACTTCTCACTTCATTAATTGCTTTTGGACATTAATGGAAGTGAGTCATTCACATAATTCACCCGTGAAGGTAACGGTCAAATTTCACTATTGCTATTACAAACTTGCTGAAAAGTGGGAATAGAATGCGATCCAATCTTTATACATACATAGAGAAAGCTTCAAGTGTAGACAGTGAACACAGCAACAAAACCTGACCAAATATATGAGACTAGTCAACACACTCCACACTGATTATGAACACAAGCTTTGTTCTTCTACAAGATTGGCTTCTCATGGCTTTTGTTTTTTCCTTTTTCATGCTTCTTCTCATATCTCAATACTCCATCTATCAACTCACTTGACAATGCCAAGCTCAGCCATTGGATTCTTGAGAACCATGCATGCATGCATGTTCAAGTACTGGCCATGGACATGTTGGTGAGCTCAAGAAACATACCCAAACTCCACCATTTTAGCCAGAGGACAGCTATTTCCTATGCTCCTCAAGTACTGGACATGTTGGTCAGCTCAGCAGCCTAAAACAGAACAAGAGATCTATCACCATGTGTATGTATATATAAAGGTTCTATGTAATCTGTGTTAATCCCAGCTCCAACCCACCATGCAAGCTTCAACAGGTTCCTTGAGCAGTCAAGTCAAGTGAATCACAATAATATCACCAAGAGTAATCCATATATATTTATACACTATGGAGTCTTACAGAATATAATACAGAACCATATATCCTCTCTGATCAGCTAAATTATATAAATCAATGATATAACCAGCAACCCACTCTTTATTTCATTTAAATGAAAACAAGATTCTACTCAATCCCCACAACCTTCTTTTTATCTTTCTTTCCTTTTCTTTTCCTTTGCAAATAAATTATGATACATGATATTGGTATAAAACCTGAATGTTGGTTTAAAAAGAGAAGAAAAAAAAAATATATATATATATGTATTCAAATTGGTACTATAATATTTAATCATCCTTTTCATACTTCGTAGTTTGATGTCTCGGTGACCTCATTGTTTGATGTCTCGGAGACTTCATTGTTTTTAGTCTGAGGGTTGCTATCGAGGAGGTTCTCGAGTGATCTGGCTTTTCTGTTCCGAACTCTACCAGCATCTTTCAATAACTCAGCCAACCTTCTCTTTTCATCATCCACATCAGGATGTGCTGTCCCAAGCTTTTCTTCCCTCATCCCGACGACATACTCTAAAATATCAATTGCCTCATCCAACCTGTGTACAAAAACAACCAACACATTATGAAATGAATACATATGAACATATCAATGTTTCTATCACACACTTGCATTATATATCTGCTAAGGTTTCAAAGTCTAATGACAAGTTCACTATTAAATCTTCCTATCCTTACTAAAAATTATTCACAGTGATGTTTCTATAACTTCTTATCAGTTATCACACTTAACTTCCTAAGACATCTGAAAACCTTGTTTCCAGACAAGAAACAAAGCAAGTTAATAAACGCATATATGATACCCTGTAATTCCACACTTTTCATGAAATTCAAGTACAATCAATGAGAACAAAGCAGATCACCTCCTACCACACAATTACGAAGCATTTCCCATCATGGGGGTGGTTGTAGATTTTTGAAAAGTCACACACACACATATAGAAAGAAGATACAAAATGTTAGAGGGCATTATACCTGCCAAGTGCATCATAAGTGCCGGCAAGGTTGCTGTATACACCAAGAGTGTCAGGGTGACATGGTCCACATTCTTGTTCCAAAACGTTCCTTGCTTCTTCAAATAATCCTACAGCCTCATTTATAGCATCGCGCTGCACACAAGCAAGCCCCATTTGGTTAAGAGCAATCCCAAAAAAGGCAGATTTCTTCTCCCCGCTAACATGGAGCTTGGAAATGGCAGAGTTGAAGGAGTTGTAAGATTCAGAATAATTTCCCAACATATAGTGCATGACTCCAATCTGGGCTTCAATTCCAGCAATAGTGTTTTGCTGACCAGGGGCATCGTTGTATATTTTTAATGCCTTTTGTAGCAACTCAAGAGCCTGCTCAAGCTCATTCATTGATTCATAGATAGCAGAAATATCTGTCAAACCACTAGCAATCTCCTCTGCAGGGACCCCAGGCATGGGCTTTTCATAAATTCTAAGGGCATTCTCACAATAAGACTTTGATTCCCTCATTTTCCCTGTCTTGTTATATAAATCAGCCAAACGGACAAACACGGATCCAACAGATGGGTGGTTCTCTCCTTTGGTGGTCTTGAAAACGGTGAGTGCTTTCTGATATGCAAAAACAGCTTCATCATATCGCGACAAAGACAAGTATGTATCTCCAATGCTGCAATCAACAGAGGCCACCTCTACTTCTTGGCCATTTGCAACCATGGCCATGCTAGCTAAAACAAGATGCTCAAGAGCTGCTTCATGATTTCCCTTTGTTTCACATATAAGACCCATGAGCCTCCTATCTGCCGACTCTTCAGGTGAAGTAGGGGAACCATTCTCTCTATGAATGTCAAGAGCCATCTGACAGAGCTTCTCAGCCTCGTCAAATTGCAGTGCTTGAACATGAGCTTCAGCCAAATATCTGCAAGTCTCACCGACTCTCGGGTCCTTTTCTCCCAGAGCTTGTTTCTGCACTTCCAACCCTGTCCTGTAACACTTCAAGGAATTCTCAAGCTGGCCCAGCATCGCATAAGTATCACCCAATTGCATGTGACCAGCAAATTTAGCAAGGGCATGATCTTGGCCTTTATTGACTATTGGAATCTCAATAGAGCGTTCAAGAACTGGAATGGCCTCACTATACTGGCCCAAGCTACAATATATTGCTGCCGTAACATGCAAGCACATCACGAGTTCTAGATTGTGTTTCTCATTTGCACAAATTTCAAATGATTTTGCTGCTCGAAGTGCCAATTCAAGAGCTTTCTGGGAATTCTCCCCTGTAGATATCAAATCCCTTGCTTGCTTGAGTAAATATTGGCCAAGATCAGGATGATCTTCCGATGAATCCTCAGTTCCATTCTGTGACTTTAATCCCCTTCGTTTCTTAGTGATGCTGGATCCCACATTTGGTTTTCTTGGAGTCTTAATAGGAGGTTTTTCAGAACTATTCTTTCCCTTCAGACTCGGTTTCGATGAAGCCTCAGAGTTCAACGGTAGAGGTGAAGCTTTCTTTGAGTTCCCCGAAGAGACTGATTTTGTCCTTGAAGATGGTGCCTTTCCTACCTTCCCTGAGTTCTTACCTCCCGATGAACTTGACTTCTTACCAGTAGATGAGCTTCCCTTCTTAGAAGAGGAATTGCTGTGGGAATCCACCTCCGGCTTTTCAACCTCATCCTCCTCCATTATCTCCACCTCCCTCCTCTCTCCTCCTACAAGATGGCGCAACTCAGAGTCGACCCTAGACTCCTCACCATAGGATCCATAGCTTTGCCTTGATGGTGACTGGTCAGAACTCTGCATGTCACACACATTCTCATACAGCTGCTCAATCGAAGTGTCAATGGCCGCATTAACAGGAGGATCAATAACAGCACTCTCTGAGCTTTGTGGAGCCGAAGTACTATTGGGGGACATATCCGGAGCTGAGCTGTCCTTAATGGGCTCCGAATTTCCATTCAGTTCACTCCCTATCCTATCTTCACTGTTTTCATCCATCACTATACCAGGCATCTTAACACACCCAAATTGACAACAACAAAAACTCAATAAATTATCTGAACAAATATTTTCCCAGAAAGTACAAATTATCAGAATACATTTGCAACAGATCCAAAAATGAGTTGCATATTTTTGTGAAACATTTCCAATTATACGAGCAACGGAGCACTAATAAAAGAAACAATAACTTAGATAAAGTAGGACAACAATACCAAACACTAACCACTGCAAAATGATTATAAAAAGAAATGCTAATGGGACTTTCTATGTTCTTCAAAAAATTATAACAGAATTCGAAACCTGCCTCCAGATCTTCACAGAATCAATGAAAATCTAAAAACCATATCCCACCATAGTTCTTCAAGAACAAAACTTTCTAGCTATAGAAACCAAAACAAAGGATAAGAACACATACCCATCATTAATTATCAATTCCATCAAAGAATTCAAGACAAAAACAGATAAAAAGAAAACAAAACAAACCCCTAGTTGACCTTCCAAGATTATGCAAAAACAGAAAAAAAAATTGCAGAAAAAACAAAGAAATAAGAGGTGATACAAAAAACCCATACCTCAAATACCGGCCAGAGAGAGAAGACACCAAAGGGTCTTCAGCTATCTGGGTGTTATATAGAGATATTTGCAGAAAAAGAAAAAAAAAAATAACTATCTTTGGCAAGGGGTGTGTATATAAAGCCTGGGGCTGAGGAAGAGGATTTGGAGAAATGGGTAGTGCCAAGATTGGTAAAAATGGAGAATTGGAAACAATTAAAAAATTGGGTTTGCAGAGGTGGAATGTCAGGAGAAAGGAGAAGGCGACTTCTCCCCAACCCTCCAATGTCTGCAGCTGCCGATTATGCTTCTTACCATTATTTATTATTACATTTACTTTTAATACTTTAATTCATTTGACTAGTTGGGTTTTTTGTAACGTGACATTTCATGGGAATTTTAAGTCAAATGGGCAGTTATGTCAACTAAAAAAAGCTTCATAACCCATGGATTCTTGTCAATGTTTGGGTTTTTAAAGATGGTGCTCAAGAACTTAATGTGTTGAAACCTTATTCACATAAGATCTTTGTTTTTAATTCAATTCCAAGACTTGTGTCTAACCTTAATTATCCATTAATTAATTTGAAAGCAAGAATGTTAATTCATTAAATATAAGTCCACTAGAAGTGAAAGTGGACATCACAGACCTAATTTGGTGGCCACTCATGGAATTTACATTGTTGCCATTTCATCTTCACATTGTTGTCTTGGCAGTGAAGAATAGACATAAATTATAACAATATTTGAACCTTAAACTATTTGATGCAGTTAATGTTATGTGTGTGTTGTATATATAATGGTTCTTGTGCAAATTGTAGAAAACAAAAGGTGCATTTATGAAGATCCTGCAATGGCACATGAAAGCAATTGCAAAAACCCTCCTTGGCTCCTACCATTGCAGTTTGGTTCAAGCAATAAAAGTGAAGAAATAAATAAATATTGACAGAGAGCTTGCTAAGAGTAAAAGGACTGTATGGGCCTTTTATTGATATGCATAATGGGAAGATACAACTGTCACAGCCTGTCTTCCCTTTTTTCTGAATAATTCACAAAGCTCTCACATCACATGCTTTAGAGTTGCATGTTGTAATTTAAGTGATGAGAAAGAGACATTTTGGGAAGGAAATAATAATATGCAGAAGTTTATGAATGAGTGTATATTGGGAGGAATGACTGAGTTTTCAGTGTCCAAGGTTGGATTTGAAGCATTCAATGATATTGGTGCTGAAAGTAACTAAATTCTATATGGGTTTTTTTTGGAGCAAATAAATTTTCAATTATTGAGAGTTTCTTTTTGGACCACTCTTCTTCTTCTTCAAGTCTTGGTACCAAGAAATGAACATAAAATGACAATATTTTGATTCAGCAGAGAAACTGAGGGTGAAAATGGAGTGGTGGTGGGGTCAAAATCAAAATGGTGTTGTTGCATACACTAAACAGTTGAAATGAATGTATTTGCAGCATATGTTGTTAGGTAAATATGTGATGAAACAGAAGAGATTGATAGCAAAACAGGAAGGATCTTTAGTTGATTGTTTAATGATTTGCAGTTTGGTAAGCAAACATGGAAAGCCCACCTCTCTTCACATATCTTATCTCCCATTCACACCAAACTTTTACACAACAATTATTGTCATATAAATGAAACATCCCAAAAAATACACAAGATAGAGATCAAATTATAATCCAACCACTTTATTATTATTATTATTATTATTATTATTATTATTACTTTCATTGTTTAGACAACATCATTAAAAGCAATTGAAAATTGACAGCTGTTGTAATGACATTAAATAATCAGACATTACACAAAATATTCAGTATAGGGACAGGGAATCTTAAAGAAAACAAACTAAACTATCAGATAGGAGAGATTTCAATGGATTAGGCCTATAATGTATTTTTGGCCCCAAAACTGAATCCAATCATTTCAATCTTCACCTCACTGTAATAAGCAATGTAACTGAATACCAATGATAGGAACTGATTTTGTTCCAAAATATTCAACACAGAGAGGAGAGTGAAAAAAGGGCCTTATAGTTCATAACTATAATTGAACATATAGACCCTTATCAAGCCGGATAATGAATATGGTACATTTAGCGTCGCATCACATCACGCTTGAGCTAAGAAGAGCTCCTACTACAAGTGCAAGAGATATTAGGCAAGCATTGCAAAATACTATGACTGAGCCGAGGTTCGTAGTGCAAGAAAAACTCGGGATCCTGCTCAAGGCTCTCTGAATAACTTTCCAAAATCTGAACTATCTCATCGAAGTGTGGCCGTCTGTCTGGATTACTTGACCAGCATCGGTTTATCAGATGACTAAACGCCACAGGGCATGTGGGGGGCAGTGGGGGTCTCGCATTCTGCACAAAAAAGATCCAACAGATATGATAAATTTTGATTTGTACTTAGAAACCTCATCAGGAGCGATCTAAGTTCAACAATTATCTTCTATGCTAGTTGATTGAATACAGGTAATGTACATGCAGTCTGTGTTCTATTTTTGACATATATCATATATAGCAAACATTTGACTAATTAAAATCATTTGGCTAAAAAAAGAAACACATGAAACAAGATAACCAAAGATTATAAATACCCTCATTCATATCCAGAATATTTGTGTTGACTGATATCAAATTAGAGGTAATTCAACATTACCTGCAGCTTATGAAAATGGATATAAGAAGCCATTATAAGAAGAATTTACAACATCTTTCATATCACCAATCTTAACTAAGGCTAAGTCAATAGGCTACAAGAATATGATCACTTAGATCCTGAAAGAGGATCAGCATAATTATCAACGAACCAAACCACTACTCTAAAGGAGCATGAACAGATGTGTTGAAGTCAAAAATCACAATGAAACAAGCAATTCATTAATGGAAGTGATTATATCTCATTCACTACAGCATTTTTGGAGCCAAAGTTAGCAGGTGACGTCTACTTTAAGACCTTGAAAAGAAGAGATGATCTAATTAAATTTCATACTTTAAGATCTGGACGCACATAAATCTAGGTATAGATATACATGATATTTCAATTTATTTATCACAGCCTCTTCCTCTACTATATTCTTTATACTCAAGTGTCTGTGTGTGCTGCTTACTTTGCATGTGGCCTAAAAATATAAGCTGTACAAGATACCAAAATCCCATCATAACGGAGGTGATAGATGTCTTGTGCTGCATACACATTGACATGCTCGCCATGAGAGACAACCAACTGCCAGGTGCCTATTTGATTGGAAAAAGAAAATTGCATCACAACATTTAACAAAGGTTAAAATACCTTCTGCGAGACTGCAAATGCAGCCTGTTCGGGTGTCATATTGTCAAATGGCGTCAATGCAGTTAAAAGCTCCCACAAGACAATTCCAAAACTGTAGACATCGACTTTCTTTGTGTGGTGTTTTTCTTTGATCATTTCAGGTGCCATCCAACGGTAGGTTCCTGTGAATCCTTTTGCACTTCCACATTGAGATTCTAAGCATGAGATACCAAAATCTGCTACCTTAACTGACATATCTTCTCCAAGCAATAGATTTTCTGATTTCAGATCCCGGTGAAGTATTCCTTGTGAATGAAGATACTGCATCCCATGCGCAATGTCAAGAGCTAATTTCAGAACTAGGTCAAGTGGAACTGAATGCGGTTCATGCTGATGGAGAAATTTTTTCAATGAACCCCCAGACAAGTACTCAGTGATGATACAGAACACAGGAGGTTTCTTGCAAGCTGCAACAAACTGCATCAGCGAAAAATGAAAATCAATTAGTGTCCAAGAAATGATTATTTCCTACCCAGGTGCATCAGCTAAACATCTATAGAGAACTATCTG
Source organism: Pelargonium australe (assembly GCA_036897465.1). Classification (NCBI taxonomy): domain Eukaryota; kingdom Viridiplantae; phylum Streptophyta; class Magnoliopsida; order Geraniales; family Geraniaceae; genus Pelargonium; species Pelargonium australe. The sequence goes on from JAYMTH010000383.1 coordinate 18,719, forward strand.
TATCTCATGAACAACAGTACCCAACTGTGTAAAGTATATAAATTGGTTCCACTATCTATATTTCTTTGCAGTTTAAGAAAATATACTTCATTTCACTGCCAAAAACACCATGCCCATTATTTAACCAGGAAAAAACAATCCACCATAACATTTTAAAGATAGTTAACAGCTCTTTGGCAATAAATCCATCTAGTTGCCCGTCCTGTAATGCATGATTGGGAAAAGAATATGTATACTCTGTTGCCACCATTAATACTTCTATTTCCTTGTACTTAAATGAGAAGTAAACCAAGTAAATAACAACTGGATGGATTAAGCCCTGATGTCAGGCTGCTAACAAAATAGCAATACAACAGAAAAGGAATGCATTTCAGAACTAGAGGTGTACCTTATAATGAAATCTATAGAAACAATAGCACACAATAATATTAACTAATTATTCACCACTTTCCCTATTAAACCATATCTCATTTAACTGTAGATGGAAAATAGCTGGTAGAAACAAATGATATTCTTCCCCTCTTCCCTTAAAGGCATAATATTAAATTTTCTAAATTCACTAAAACTAACATGAATGAATTGTAAAAGGAAATTTTGATGAAATAAAAACAAAAAATGCTAAAATTGTAAGTGAATAAATAGAATAAAGAAGTAACCGAGGAGATAAAAACTCACTCGGAGAAAAGGAATATGTTCAACTTTTTGGCTAAAGTAAAATAACTATTTCCCGTGAAAAGTATAATCTGTCGGTAATATAACTTATTAACAATATACTTTCCTTATCTATCGCATTTCCAAGTTCTGACAGCTCTGATGATAAATAAGAAGTTTGAATATGTAGATCAAGGTAAGTTTCTACAAAACATGCAACCAGTAAATCAAGAAACCTCAAAACTGTGGAAGTCGGCAAGTAGGATCGAAACCCACTTTATCAAACGAGCAGAAGAGTCATAGCTACAAAAACACAAGGATTAAAGTTTCAATATAACCCGACTTAGTTGAGATGGATTCAGTCTATCAGCACATATATGCAAACAAACAAAGAAGTGCTGCTCATTTGAAGACAAATCAAATACCATTTTTTCTTCACCTTTCATCAAGCAAGACTCTACCAAGTAAGATCACATACTTTTAGATGTTTATCAACAATGATACATATTAGTTTAAACAATGTCAATGAAGTAGTGAAAGGAGGAGATTACATACAGTGATGATATTGGGGTGGCGCAGCCGGAAGAGCAAAGCAACCTCAGAAGTAAAATGCCTCTCAAGCTCAATAGCCAAGTTCTCATCCTCCTCTGGCTGGCTCATCAGCTTGATAGCCACATCTGTCTGCTTGTATATCCCTCTGTAGATCCTGCTGTGCCGGCCCGAAGCGAACTTGTTCCCTATGAACAATTGGGACATATCTGCACCCCATTCCTCCTCCCCCTCCCCTTTGATGGAGGCGCCGGAGGACACCAAGTACTTGGACCACGACACGGCTCGCTTGGACTCCCCCAGCGACAGCCGCCTCTCCAGCCTCCCATTGTTGGCAATTTGCTTAAACCACTGGAAATTCTTCATACCAAAATCATCAAATCAATACCCTTTAGACCCGCCTCCACCAAAATGCATATGAAATCCACAAACACCCCCAATTTCTCTACCCTTTACACCTTTTTTTTTCTTTGTTTTAACGAGCCAGCAAGCCTATACCCTCTCCAAATCCAACTACATTGCGAAACTTTCGACATTCCTGGGTCCGTACATTCCCATTTCCTCAGCTAACTCGCAACCTAAAAAAGACTGAATCAGAGCAAAACAATAGACGTTCCTAGTCGTGTAACTAACAAGACCCAAGTTTCGTTTTTTTCTAGGTGGGTCTGGTCCTGAAATCCAAAACCTGAATCTGGGTTTCAGAGAGGGGGAGAAAGCAAGAACTGGGTCGGACCCAAAACCACCATAACAGCTCAAATCAGCTCAAAAGACGGCTACTTTTTTGTTATTATTGAAGTTAGAAAGTTAGATATGGTTTTCGAGAGGTGTTTCGAAACAGAACTTGTTCGTTGCAGAGAGAAGAAGAAGAAGAAAGATTGTTAGGGTTAGGAGGAGATGGAGATGGAGATGAAGATGGAGTCGGTTGGGATGTGGTTGTTGTTGATGGTTTCTGGTGAGTAGTGAGAGCATATGCAAGAGCAGGAGAGGAGCTGGCTGTGTTAAGTGTATAACATTTCAGAACGTGCGAAGATCCACTTCTATGGAGACAAACCGGGTCTTCTGATGGTGACCGCTACTCCACCTCTCTTTCTATTTCTCCATTTTGCCCTTTCTTCTTCTCCTTACTACCAAATCAATTACTGTATTTTTTCTTTTCGATTGCTCGTAATCTCAGTCATGATTTATTAGTGGCGAGTTTCAGTCAAGAGACAAAATAATAGATCCGGGCGTAGTTTAGGGTGGGTATGTGTTTTAACTGAAGACGTGTCATCACTTCATTAGCATGAATTTAATGACTGAGAGTCTCGACTAAAACATCGTGGATTTGAGATACTTCTTTCTTTGTTCGATGTCAGGTGTTACTCTCAATAATAACGCAGTGCTTTGTTTAATAGTTTCATTTTCAGATTACAAATATGAAGGTCTTCCAAGTGTTCAATTCTTGGCATGTACCAACTAGCTTTAAGGGAAAAATAATTACTATCTATGAATGTTAGCTAGAGTAAAACAGTTGTTTCTAGCAAACTTGACTCCCCTCACGGCTTGTGCTCTTTCTCAAAACCCTAAGCAGCAAGCAGCAGCGGCGAGCTTCGGTAGCGGCGGCGGATCATGTGAGGAAGGGAAGAGTCAGGCGAGCCCCTGGTCTATTTTTGGCCGTGAATACAGAGAATGCGGTGATAAGGAAAGCGGCTACGCGGAGGATCGGCGTCGTCGGATCGGAATGTAGGCGGCGGCTATAACCTCCGCAACGTGTAGGAACGGAGGAGAGTGACGGTGAGAGGTTAAAAGTGGCTGCCTCCTATTGGAGTTTCCCTCTTGTGGGGCTAGGGTTTTTTGTTCTTTAGAGTCTAATGATGGCGGTTTTCGGCTGTTTCGTGGTGGTTTCCGGTTGGGCGGAAGGGAGTTTTTGTGGTGGAGGGGTTGTTGATGTGGGGGTTGTCGTGAGCGCCGGGGAGAGACCGAGGACGCAGGCGTTGGTGCAGGCGGCAGACTCGGTCGTTGGATGGACGGAGGAATCGGCTTCGGCAAGCATGCCGGGGCCGAGGGAGTAGTTGCGGCTGGGGGCGGAC
>JAYMTH010000384.1:0-21982 GCA_036897465.1 Pelargonium australe
AAAAAAAAAAAAAAAAAAAAGTTCTCTCACTCATTAGTTATGATTCACTCTTGTTCATATGTAACTGCTTTTTTGAAATTTTGTCATGTCTACTCACTTAATTATCAATATAGAATTCTAGATTCTGCAGCAATTAGCGTTACTATATATTATAATAATAATAATAATGGGTGCCAAACACATGCATGCAAAGTTAAACTTCAATAACTTCATTTTGTTTTTTTTGTAAAGTAGGTTAATATATAATAGTAAGTGTCAAGAGTAGTGAACTGGTTAGTGTTTGTTTTGGTCATCTACTTACCTCATGCAAAGACGTCGTTTATAAATAATGAGGTCAAACGTTGTTTAATTGTTTGAACGGTCACATTCTCCTTCCATACATTTTCTTGCAACAGGAGCTCGTGTAGAAAATTTTTTTTACTGGAAGTGAAAAACTCTTCATTTTCATATAGTTCTCTTACTGAAGTGCAATCAAATGACTTGAAATTATGTCAACTTGTCAAGTAAGTAAAAAACACAATGTAGTACACCTAGATGAAGACTGACCTCATAGATAGATAAACATGTTTTTCACTCTATGTACTAGATCATTTTAGTTTCACGACCGGCCTTCCAACATCAGGCTGCACTTTTTTTTTTTTTAACTTTTCACTTTTTCTCTCGTTCTGTTCTCTCTTTCGAACATCAGGCTGCACAACGCCAACGTAACAGCAGCATCAGCCTGTTCGAGCAGGCAAGCACTCACTGGCCACTCACTAACTGCCTGTGCATTTTGAATATTCTGATGAGTAGGAAAGTGAAAAGATGGAGAAAAAAGTGAGTAATTTTGTGGGTGTCCATTGTGACTCTCACCATTTTTTTAATTTTCTCTTCTCCAATTCATCACCAATCATGACTCTGTTTATCAAAAGTTACTGCCGCGTGCCTAAACCTACCTACTTTTCCACCCCTTTTTCCACTATATTTCACCTTTTTATTATCAACTCTAATTATCTAACTTAACATTCTTAATTTCATTTTCTAGACTCCACATATAGTGAGACATGCTATTAACTTTAGCATTACCACTATTTAATTACTTAACTAATCAAGTTAATTAACTACTTGATCAACCACACTTTACTTCTAAATTTTGCACCTTCTCTTACTTTATATGGGTAGGACCCAAATTCCCTACCTTTCCTCTTGTCTTGCAACAATTATGACCCCAAAACCTTTCTCATATGTACACTTTTCTACTTTTTATATATACTACCTTTACCTTATATTACCTTTAATTGATGATTTTTGCTAATTTTTGTTTCTTTTCGGACCCGTATGTGGGTTCTAGTCATCTTTTGAACAATAATGTTGTTGATATTGTAACTTATGGTGGAGTCCCGTGGAACTCAGCTCTCATTATATAATATTCTCATTTTTCAGAAGAAACAGAAAACTACAAAATAAACGAGCGAAAAACTTGTGACTAATTAATGCATAACATTTTTAAGATACACTGTGTATAGTAGGAAATAAACCAATTAGCAAACACTAGTTGTCTGATAAGTCTCCAACAAAGATTTTGGAGTGCCCTCCAACAAACAAGACACTGGAGGTATAGTTAGTGTCTCCAAATCACCATAAGCATTCCAACAAAATGGGTCCAAGACTATGTCCCCTTGAGCAGGAAGCAACTCCACATCAGAGAGTGTCAAGTTGGTGCAGGGGACTGTGTCACTGCACCCGAAATGCATCGGGGAGCTCCGGACATCGTAGGTTCCTTTTATGTTCGTGTACGATATGTCTGATACAAGGACTGCTGATGTCTCGTTGCTGCACTCCTTGCTTAGGCAGTAGAATTGGTCTATGATGATCGGGTTCCTAACGCTCTCCATGTGGATGTTGCTGAATCTCACTCCCGTTACAGCTCCCGATCCACCTTGCCATGTCTTGATCCTCACTCCATTGTCCGAGACCTTTATCACAGAGTCCCTCACTGTCACATTCGTTACACAGGCTCGCGACTTGTGGTTTCCTAGACTCCCAATGCTGAATCAATCACAATATATGTTCATTACACCACATAACAGAGATTTCAGAGTATGTATATGTAGTGTATATGTATATAAATACCTGATTCCATGACCTGGTCCACAAGTGATGTTTCTTATGTCCACATTGTAGCAACCTGATCCTATGGATACACAATCATCACCTGCAGAAACAATATGAATCAATGTTCAGCTATAAATCTCGGGTTCTTGATTGTTTACACAATGAGGTGATTGTTTGTTTGAACTAACCATTGGACACTACAGAATTGTATATCCTGACATCAACTGTGTTCTCTATGTGAATCCCATCAGTGTTGGGGCTCAGGGCCGGAGCTTTAATGTAAATGGATTCTATGTGGACGTTCTTGCAACCATCGAACCTGAAGTTGAATTGGGGGCTGTTCTTGATTTTGATTCCTTGCACTGTCAAGTTGGAGCAAAGGAAGAACTTTATGGCCTGCAGATCATACCATATATGTTATACAATTGGTACACCTTAAATAGGAAGAAGAAAAAAGGTTTGGCATGCACAACTTACAATTGGGCTCTCACATGGTCCTGGCAATGTTGTTCCATTTATTCCTTTGTGAGGTTTACAAGGAAGATCCCACCATTTTTCCCCTCTTCCATCAATTAGGCCACCACCTTGCACTGTCATCTCGTTGACCCGGTAGAACACTAGCCATTGGCGTTTGCTCGCGTTCTTCAGCCAGGACTCGGGTCCATCAGGTGTCATTAGAGTGCCATCAAGCTTCTCATTCACAACAATGTACATGTTAGTCACTTTAGTCCCTTAATTTCATAATAGATAAATACACAAATCAAAGATTCATTACCTGAAAAACCATGGTTCCTTGACAAGGACCAGTGAAGATTGTGGATTGAATCATGAATGAGAATCCACTAGGAACAACAAGTACCACAGAGGACTCAACTTGACAAGCTGTGTCCCAGGCCATCTTGAAAGCCTCAGTATCATCTGCTACTCCATCCCCTACAGCACCAAAGCTTCTCACATTCAGTATGCTGGTAGCATTGTTGTCATCATTGCGCGGCGGATTATAAGGTGAAGGAGGAGGTTTGTGATGAGCATGTCTGTGTCTGACATGGTTGTGCCATCTAGCATGGCTGCAAAGGAAGAAGCAAGTGAAAAGTACAGCAAGTATAGATAACAGAGAACACTCCATTAATTCAGAGCTTAACTGAATTGACCAAAACAAAAGACAATATTTTCAGAGCTCAAAGGAATATGGGTACAAGCACTAGCTAGTGACTTAATAATATCTTTGTGACTGTGACCAATACACTACTCTACCACTACACAACAGTGAGCAACTTGGCAGGAAAAGACTATTAATTTATATATATGCATGCAGATTGCAGAATGCAGAATGATAAAAGGCTGAACTATTCTTTGCTGTAGTCATATATATATATAATGAGTGACTAAGTGGAAGATCATAAAGAGCATGAACCGACCAATTCCATGGAGACCATCAAGCTTTTTTACAGAGAATGTGGAGTCTGCAGCAAAAAATAAAAGTGTAAAAAATGGTGTAACAAAGAAAACAGATAGAGATAGGTGGGTGGGTGTCATAAACCCATGTTCTTCCCATATTAACTTTCACTTTCTCTGGTCCCAAATCTAGTTACTTCCATTCTCCAACAATATTCTATATTATCAGTCTGTTTATAGTTATACACTGAAACCACCTTTGCTTTCAGCTCAAGGTCACAACCGGGCCACAGCCAGTCAGCCACTAAGCTGAATCTTTCATCACACATCACCACAAATTTGCACTCATATGACAATTGCGCATGTTGGAGACCAACATAACCTGTATCGAATAAGATCACATTTAAGTCCACGACACGTATATACAGTCTGAGATCAGCAACATACAAGCCATACAACATAGTAAAGCAAGAAGCATAGGAGCTCTAGATAATGGTCAAGTTAACTATGTTAAAACAATCTTTGCTTCACAGATGTCAGTTACAATCTTCTTTTAGAGTCAGCTATGCCCTCAGGTCTGATGATAGCACATTAGGGATTTCCACAAACAAATCGAAAGAAACAAATACCCATTATAGGGGGGAAAGGGCAGATGAACATGGGGCAAAAAATAAATAACGTGGCTTCCATAAGATTACTGTTGACACCGAGCTATTAGCTACATCTCAAGAACGGCATGGAATATCTGCAGGAAGCAGAATATCAACTTCACGAGCCAAGAAAGGCGCATTGTTTTCTTGCATGTTCTGGGATCAGTTTCCCCAGCATCTCCACCGGAACTCCCTTCAATTCTGCGTAACATCAACAGCATTAGTAATTTGGTACAAGCCAGCCATGCGCATTGAAATGCTATATCACCAAATCATTTTAAGTGTTGCAGCTTAATACCATGGGCCTTAAAGTTGAACAAAGGGGGAAGAATTCGTCCATTTGGCAAGCGAGTGTTGGGGTCCCGTAATTCATCAAAGAATGGATGAATCAAAGCTTCCAGCTGTAAAAATAATTTATCAAAAATATTAATTACAGCATGTTCAAGGACATAGGTGAAGAAAATTATAATTAAACTGGAAAGCTAAGATCTTAAATACTGTTTAAGCAACGGAATTCAGGAGGACGTAAATATGTTGCATACGCAGTTCATAAGAAAGTTAATACTCACAGCTGTGCTTCTAAGATTTGGAGAGTATTGCAACAGTCGTGAGACAAGATCCACAGCTTCTGGGGGTGTGCGCTTGTGGAAGATCTAGATCCACGACGCATAAGGCAACGGTTAGTATATAGATGCTATATAAGTACAGATATTAAACAATTTAGATTTCCATTACCTTGTGCCATGGATGAGCTTTAATTTGTGGGAATTTGAACTCTGTGTAATTGGGATTCATGCACTTGATTTCCTCCCTTGTTGGGGTGCCCAAAACCTACACAAGAGTAACAAATATCTTTAAGAGAAGAACAGAGCAGATGATGCACAGTTAATTTTCATGTTCATATAGATTAAGTTATTGAGAATGCAGTTCATCCAACTTCTCAAATTAGAACGAACTTAGTAGAACCAAAACAGATAATTCAACAGTTTCTAAGGATGAAAATAATCACCTTAATGATTTCGACAAGCTGGTCTACTCCACTATCACCAGGAAAGAGAGGCTGACATCAACAGAAATATGTTTCACAGTTTCAGTATACATTGTGATATAAGATCAAAATATCTAGGATTCTAACCCCAAAAAGAAGGAGCTACCAACCTGTCCAAGCAGAAGTTCTGCCAGTACACAACCAGCAGACCAGATGTCAATGGCTGTGGTGTATTCAGTAGCACCAAATATAAGTTCAGGTGCTCGGTAGTATCTGGAGCAGATGTAAGATATGTTTGGTTCTCCTTTGACCTGTCAAATACAAATATAGATTAGCATAACAAATCAAAGGGGTAGCAACATAGAAGCATACAGTCAGTCCCAGTTTCACAGGAGTACAAACCAGAACTTTTGCACTTCCAAAATCGCAGAGTTTCAGCTGGTGAGTATGAGGATTGACCTGTTATGAATAAACAAGGCAATCAGCATATACAGTGTGGGATAAATTATCTGTAAAAACAATAAAAGCAACAACACAGCATTGATCTCTTAAAAATGCACTGAATATAAGGATTCAGGGACATATTAATTTCAACAACCTCTACCAGAAAAAAAAGACCTACAAACTGTCATATAAATACATGTGTACATACTCATATACTAGCAGCATACAAGAAAACACAAAATAAGAAACCTTAGTTTGCATACCAACAAATTTTGAGGCTTTATGTCCCTGTGGCACACTCCAATGCTGTTATGAATGTAAGCAAGTGATCTACAAATCTGCAACAAGAGATGAATTATGATGGAAATAAACATCAGTTACATGATTAAATGGCATAGGTACTCATAATATGAAGAACAAATCACAAATCAAATCAACAGAAGAAACTCATGTGGATGACTGTATTACTGCTACTGCTGACGAACATGAATAACCTCTAAAGCACACACAGATGATAAAATACAAACCTGGTAAGAATAAAGTTTCACATAAATCAGAGGCATCCTTTGGTTCATCTTGCTGTAGTGCTTGATCACCCGGTGGACTGTCTCAGGGACATACTCAAGAACCAGATTAAGATAGAGCTCATCTTTTTCAGTTGTTGAAAAGAAACAATGTTTCAGAGATACAACATTAGGGTGGTCTAAAAGACGCATCGTTTGCAATTCTCGGTTCTTGTATCTCTTGTCTTGAAGAACCTTTTTGATAGCAACAGCTTCACCAGTCTCTAAGCATTTTGCCTACATGACATCATTAAAACACCAAAACCAAAACTAGATCAGTGCCTGTAGATAGTCAACAAAAGCCCACACCCAAGAATGCAAACCAGTGCCTAATTCTAGTCGAAGTACAAGAGACTTGCCTGGAATACTACTCCAAAGGATCCGTGCCCAACAACATGCTCGGCCATATAGCTTATGGTCTGTAATCATGGACGGGTAGATGTCATCACTATGACACACAGGGACACAAACAACTGAAATCTAGTGACCAGAGAAAAGGTATGGAATTTACCTGCTTTGGCTGGCCATTTTTACCACCAATAGTTGTGACAATAATATGACCTGCCTCTGTCCCGTTTCCATTAACTACTGTTGCTTCCACTTCCTGTTCATCAAAAAAGCATTCATGTAAGCAACTATCAAAATCAGTAGTGTTCAGCCAAGCTGAGACAGCACGAGGATGACAATTAGGTTGGATACACAAGATTTGTTATCTTATCTACCTTGTCATCCCGGATTTTCATTTCATTCATCTCATCGGGCAATCTGTCAACACCAACTGTTTTCACACTAGGATCTCGCATTCCAGAAGCTGGCACCACACTCACAGAAGCCATTGCCTTATAAAGGAAAATTTAGCCAATCCCACTTGTAGATGCACCTTCTCAACTCAATAACTGAAACCAATAAATGGACTGCAAATCAATAAATGATATTCACACTTGTTCATGTAACTAAGCATAACCAATCATTAACAGATGCACATGAAAAACATAGGTATGAAGAATGAATGGCTGTGTTGTACTGAGATGACTTGCCTATGGAAGAATCAAAATGCATATCCTCATACCGAGACATGGTCTAATTGAACCCCATCAAAAACTACAAGTGAATGATCCAAAATACATTTAGCTAAGCAAATACAGGACAAGATAGAGACATATAACTTGGTCGATTTGAAAATTCAGCCGTATGACGAGGCAAGAGAAAGACAACCAGCAAGAATAACCCAAACACAACCATTTGGCTTGATTCAGGTGATTTCCCGTAAAGATCCAAACTTGAAACCATTTTCTATTTCTTAATTACCTAAGATGCCAAATAAATCTTGCTAATTGAAACAGTTCCACACATAATAAAGCGAATATGAAGAAAAAGAAGCATCAAAACAAAACACCCAAAAATCAATAATTTATTTAAACCCTAGACAAAACAGCAAATTCTCACAAGACCCAAATCCGGCAGATGGGAAAGATGAAGAAAGGAAGAGACTTTCTGCGTTCTTCAGATTTGCCAAAGGAAAATACAAAAGGGCTCAAATGGATCAAACACAAATCAAACCCAAGAAACGAAGAGTTTCGCAGAGATCGAAACAACAAACACGAAAATCACAGAAAATCAAGAGAGAGGAAAATGCATTTACCGTTCAGAAGAAGAAATCGGGGAAGCTGAGGCGTGGAGGATACATAAATGTCAATAGAAACAAAGATGGTTGAATCGTAGACGGATCTAAGCAAAGACAAATCGCTGGTTTTGTGTGTGGGTTTTAGAGAAAAAAACAGAGAAAATGGAGAAGAAGAAGAGGAGGTATTGGGATTTTTTAGGATTTGGATTAGGAGAGAGAGAGAGAGAGAGGTGTTTGTTGATTGGTTTGTTTCTGGTCTTCGATGGTGTGGGGTTTGATGACAGTCAACACAAGAACAGCCCAAACATTTATGTTTTTTTTTTTTTTTTCCTTCACTTTCCACAGTCTTCTCTTTTTGACCGTTCAACTCTCTGGTTCTGCCTCTGTCCCCACCCACCCCAACATTTTCAAATTGCCTTTTTTTTTTTCTTGCTTTTAATTTATTATTTTGAATAATTCATTAACTACTTTGAGCTCAATAAACAATTTTGAAATGTTGAAGTAAATTAATGGATTTGAATTTGCTTTAAATTCGATTGTTGCAATTAATGTATAGATTCTGTTTGTGGGACACTTGTCCATAGTCAAATAAATCCTCAATTTATGAATATTAGAATTTTAATTATTACTTAATTTATCGATTTGCTTGTGCATTAGATGATTCATACAAAATTTTCACTTTGCTCTTGCATACTTAATGTTTAAAGACATTTAAATCAGTTGTTAGAGTTAGTATAATCTCTTTTCAAATATTAGACTTTTAATTGAGGTTTGATATGAGATTTTTCACATGAGGAAGGCTTTTTCATCATTGAAGATTCTACACCCAAATGTTGCATATACTTGTGTTGTGGTTAGCGACTTAAATGCCTCTAACACATTATAGTTAAAATTTGTTTCAATTTACATTTTGATTGATCCAAAGTATTTCAATGGTAGCAACACTTGCTCCTTAATATGAATTACTATACAACTCCTACTAATTTACTCGATATTAAGAAACTCCTACCAGTGACTATTAAGAACTTTCTTAATTCTATATTTGTGTGATTAAATCTTCAATTTTTACTTTTTAGTTAGTTGTATATATTTATATTTTTCATATATGAGGTACACGTAATGTATGCACGTGAGTTTATGTGAAGTGAGAATTTTAGCATTTTAAAAGTTTACATTTGTAATTTATACTGTTTGTCGAAATTTATTTGGCCGAGGATGAAATCCAGTGATGTTGAAGACGAAAATGAGAATAAATCACACTCCAAGAGTGGGTTGAGGATGGGACAAGTATAACTTTTGTATGCGGAAAAGACGACGGTATTGCCACTCCCTTTCCATAGCCGTCTAAAGACCAATCCAAAATTCCCTTGATTCACAATTCAGTAAGTAATAAATCCATAAATAAAATCACCTGCATAATAAATGGTAATTTATTTGAAAATTAATATGCCATGTCAGCCTGTGTGTATGGGCTTTGAATATTGAAGCCCAATCAGTCTTTGTATACCGCTGGACTGAACAGCTGTGTACCAAAAAAAAAAGTTTCCATAATTGGGCCAAGTTATCCAAACTCAAGTATTTTGCAGGCCCAAGCAATTATGCCCATCTATTTATTTTTCGAATTTATCTAATTTCAACTCTTTTTTTTTTTTTTTTTCTCTTCCCCATAATCCATTAATCAATTTATTATTTGAGCTTTGTTTTAGTGAAATGTTTATTTTTTTCTCTATGATATTGTTGACTTTTAAGGTATAAAAATTGCTGAGTCAAGGAGGACCAAAAAAATGTACTACATATAAAATTTTAGCTCTTCAAAGTCTTGGATAAGCCTAGCTAACTCTTTGCATCAGTTTTCTTTTAAACATATTACATATATAATAAAGACAAAGACTTTAATCTAACATGGTAGTCAACTATTCATTAATTAAAGCGAACTAATTAACGATGAATTATTAGAATAGAAGGACAATGCAAGCAAACAAGTGTATTCATATGAGTAGCTAGGAATAGAGGCATGCAAGGCTAGCCAGTTGAGGTTGGACCACCAAACCCACTTATGTTTCAAATAATGTAATAGCCAACACATTAATGGAAGTTTCTCTAAATTCATCAATAATTCAAACATTCCATTCACTTTTACTTCCCTTTTTCTTTCCGTAATCGACTTTTCCATCTACCACCTATTTATGATATATTACATGCATGCCATTTGGTATATGTATTGCACTACTTCTATAATATGTCACAACTCACAACGATATGTTATGATATTCCATGATTTTTATGATAAAATTAATGAATTATTGGCACTCACATATATGAGATTTTTTTTGTCCCAACCAACTATATGCACGCATACGAGTCTCACTGGATGTTGTCAAGTGTTACTAAGAAATAAATAGAGTTGTCCAGAATTCAGAAGTTGATGCATTCTCCTCACAATTATGATTGACTCTTAAATCGTGTTTTTTTCTTCTTCTTTCCAACCCGTGTATAGTCCATTTTACTTTCGCAATCACTTATATTCTTCGTGAGACTTGTTGTCGATACTTCAATTATCTATGCGTAATTTGAATTTTGACCAACTTTTTCGGTGTTGAACTCTGCAAAAAAATCCGAGTGCTAAGTGGTGACAAAGTTGTTAATGAACTTGTTAAATTTGTCAGTTGCCAATTTACTTGTAGTTATCATCTATCTATGCTTGTTAACTAAACAAATATTTTAAACCACAAAAGTGAATAATGCTTAACTAATGTTTCATGTTACAATGTAATAATAAAGAAATCAACCCCTACAACGACAGATGTCCTCAGTAACACAAGCGGATGCCATATACTAATTTTTTAATATTATTTATTTCTGTATGAGCAAATTTTGTTAGTATCAAAACGAGTAGTGATAATAATCTTACAAAGATATCTTTTAGGTAACTACAACAAAATTCCATTCAAATGACTATTTTAGTAGAGAAAATTAAAATTTTCACATGTAATACTTTTATAACAAATTAATATACTGTCACAGCCTAGATCATTAGATTTTATTATTTTTATTTTTATAATCCAAATTATAACGTGCAAATCCTTCTCAAATATATTCCAAACTCTGAAAATTATAATATAAAAACATGATCATACATGTGAATGTTGTGACAATTTCAAAGTCCAAACTAGAAAAATTGATGGAAAAAAAATATGAATATGTTTCGAGATTATGCTTTTGATGTGCAATTTTCGCTCAAATGTTGATAAAAACAGCTTATCATAATAGTTCGATGATATTAGATCAAACACCTTATTTTTACATGAATCTATTACTTAAATGAAATTATATTATAATGTTGTAAGAGAAAACATAGGCGCAATGATTTTTAGTTCCAACGTGTATGTACAAAATTCACAAATTAAAAAAATTCACTGTAAAGTAAGCAACACGAATGGTAACAACAAAACGCGTACAAGTTTAACTTTGAGTAGTAGAATTGATGTGATTCATCAAATATGATCGATAACTTTACCAGCGAGATAAATGCTACTCAAATATATCGAATGCGAGCAAATAAAATCGGACTAGATCATATAACCGAGCTTGACCATCAAAATTAAATTTGATTATTGGTCTTTGTGAAACATGGGTCTTCATCAAGTCTCCTTCAGAATTTGCATGGCTCAAAAGGATCAATCCTAGAAGTTCTAGAAGAAAATAGAAGCTGTTGCTTTGAAGCTGAACGTTACATTTTCATGGGTCTTCTCTTTTCTTCTATTCTCTTCTTCGACGTGTCCATTCGCAATGGATTAGGCGTTCACCGTCCACCCACCTGGGTCCCACACCCTCTTAATGGGCCTTTCATATTTTTGGTGCGGCCCATTACATGCCATTTCCACAAAAAAACGAAGGCTATTCCCGTCAATTCACAAAGAGGCCTCTGACTCATCCCTCACCACCCGAACAAACACAAGCGCTTTACAGCATCGGTGACGTCAGCAACGACGAGTGTGAACGCGAAGCAACGGTTAAATATTCCTCGGCCGAGGTTGTTTCTTCACATTCCCGAATTGCCCCCGACCAGTCTGGAGGCACCATCTCTCAAGGTCAACTTGACAGCTCAGCTGGACACGGAAGGTTAGGTGCAGAGACGTAATTTCAGCGAAACACCTCCCGCAAAAGCCCAAAGGTTACGCGTCGACCCGAAGGTTGAAGAAACAGCCACGTGTCCGCCTCGCGAGCCAAGTCTCATGCTCAAATCACCTTTTGCGTGTTTGGTTTCAGTGATCATATGGTCGCACAACTAACACGCGTCCATCGGTTCTCACCGGCAGCTACCGGTAACCGGTCTCCGTCTCCGCTCACCTGAGCTGACCATTATAAATTCTGCTTCCAGCCCACCCGCCACAAATTTGATCACTCCGCGAAAAGAAAATCGTAGAAACTGCGAGAAAATTCGTAACGAGCTACAAGCTTATTGGATTTAAGATAATTTACTTATTTGATTTTAATTTTCTGTGCTGTATTGTGGCATGAGCTTGGAATTATGGTAGCTGAAGCAGAGATCGTCCGTCAACAGAGCGTCTCCGTCTCTGTCCCAGTCTTCGGAAAAGGAAGCAATCTTCGCGAGATCGAAGATTTAGTGACGATTTCACCTTCGCTTTCTCCTCCGCCTCTTAATCAAGTTGTTCGCGTCTCCGACTCCGATGGCTCAGTGTCTGCATCTCAAGTGGTGAGTTTAGTTTATTCAGATCGATCTCTTTTTTTGTTTTCTTGTGAGTTATGTTGAAGGACTTGAAGCTTGATTTCGGATGGCGATCGTGCTTTGTGTGTAGATTTGACATGCCTTTTTAGCTATAAGCTGTTGACATAAGTTTGAATTCTGAATTCCGTTATGAATTGATTGTATCATATGTAGAGAGATTCTACTGAAACCTCCTGAGTCTGATTATATGTTCACTGTACCGAATTATTACTGATGGGAATCAAATTCCTTATTGACGTTTATTAGGTTGAAGATGTCGATTTTTCTAATCTTGATCTGCTTTGGAATTTTAATGTTCGGATTTTAGATTAACAATTACCAACTAATATGCCAATTGGTGCCAATTTTTGCAGTATTTTGATTATTGTCAAATCTCTATGGAGTGTGATATTCTGCTACTTTCTTGCGCTGTGCTGCAAAATAAGAGTGTATAGCTTCCCAGAACTGAGAGCAAAATTAACATGCAGTATATATTTTGGATTCTGATGATAAAAATGGGGAAAGAATTTGATTTTGTCATCTCTGGAATACTTTCCTTTTCTGGGTGTATGGCCTCTATATTATTTTTTATTTAAGTCTAACTTGGTTTTTTCTCATATGTTTTAACTTTAATTATGAACTTTGAAGGAGACCCTGACATTTAATTACTTCCCCTTTCCAGGATATGAAGTCTGTCAACAATATTCCAGATGTTACTATAGAATCTGCCATCTTGCAATTTGTCCCCAGCATCCGTTCAGGTAGCTTTGCTGACATTGGTCCAAGGAGGTATATGGAGGATGAGCACATACGGATAGATGACCTATCCACACAACTAGGTTCACTCTTTAAGTTCCCCAAACCAAGTGCTTTTTATGGGGTAATTTAGCTATCCGTCTTTTAGTGACATTACTGCTCTTAAACTTTTATTGTTTGTGTTAGTTTTATTTGGTGGGGAGGCTAATTGTGGTTACTGGACATTGAGCAGGTATTTGATGGTCATGGAGGACCTGAAGCAGCAGCTTATATCAGAAAAAATGTGATGAGACTTTTTTTTGAGGATGTCAATTTCCCTCAGGCATCTGAAGTTAATGATGTGTTTCTTAAAGATGTCGAGGACTCGCTACGCAAAGCGTTTCATCTAGCTGATCAAGCTTTGGCTGATGACCAAAGTGTGAGCAGTTCTTCTGGGACAACAGCACTTGCTGCTATGATATTTGGAAGGTACTTCCATGCTTCATGCTTCAGAACATTGTTTCTTCTCATTCTTACATTAGTTTCCTATGTTTTCCAAGGTGTTGGTTGGACAAAATATGATAAATCTGTTTGTTTTGAATCCTTACAACCTATATTTACTATTTAAGCTATGCTAATTGCCCAGGAGATTTATATGTTGCTTGATACACCACTTTCCCTGTTTTGGAAACCAGAAATATTTTATTCATTCTAGATTTCACTTTGATCTCTTTCACTTAGTAGGCATTGGCTTCTTGCAAAATCACTTTAGCATCAAGTCATCAACTATTGTTTACTTATTTGCTGATTGTGCTGTGTATTTTCCAGGCTTCTAATGGTGGCTAATGCTGGTGATTGCCGAGCAGTCCTCTGCCGGAAAGGAGAGGCAATTGACATGTCTCAAGACCACAGACCTAGTTATCCATCCGAACGAAGGCGAGTTGAAGAACTGGGTGCATATATAGATGACGGATATCTAAATGGTGTACTATCAGTTACTAGAGCTTTGGGAGACTGGGACATGAAGCTCCCTCGGGGCTCCCCTTCCCCTCTAATTGCAGAGCCAGAACTCCGACAACTGGTTCTAACCGAGGATGACGAGTTTCTCATCATTGGTTGTGACGGGATTTGGGATGTAATGTCGAGCCAGCATGCTGTCAGCCTTGTGCGAAGGGGTCTGCGGCGGCACGATGATCCGGAGCAGTGTGCTAGAGACCTAGTCATGGAGGCCTTGCGCCGCAGCACCTTTGACAACCTCACTGTTATAGTTGTGTGCTTTTCTTCTCCCGATCACCAGGAGCCATCACCTTCCCGGCAGCGGAGAATGAGGTGCTGCAGCCTCTCCGCGGAGGCCCTCTGTAGCTTGAGGAGCTTGCTAGATGGCAGCTCTAACAGATGAATGTAAATACAAATTTCAAAATAAAAACCATTGCTGTGGGAGATAATTATACTGTTTTGGCTGCTTCAGTTAGGAGGTAGTAAAAAGCAGCTGGCAGTTTTGTAAGTTGGGGTTTTTGGGTTTGATGTGCATAGTGAGTTGCTGGTTGGTGGAGGTGTAGAGGAGAATGTACATACATTGTTGTGGAAATTTGTTGTGGATTGTTTTCAGTGGACTCCCATGGTGGTTGCCAATTTGGTGTAACTCATGTGTGTTGAACGTACATTCTCAATAAACATAATTATTTCCATCTCTTATGTTCTTTTTCCCTTATAGAAGCAGATGATTTTTGACCTTAATGAGGATTGACACGAAGTTGTCACATGTACTTCCATTTAAATGTTACCTACAAATTAGATATGTTTGCCACATCGAAGAATGAACGCTAAAAGAAATAACGGTTCAAACAATAGCTCAAGTAACGGTTCAAACGACATATAGCTGAAATGAACATTGTATGAAACCCAAAAAACCTAAAACGCTCGTAACAAAACCAAAATGATGATTGTTCAATATCACTAGGCTTCAAGTGGGCCAAATCCCAAATCAAGCGAGCTGTTCATGGGTTAGGCCCTAATCATGGATGATCCAAAATGTGATACAGTAAAACAAATTACCCAAACAATTGGCCCACGGTTACAATGTTGTAACCCGCTAGACATGGAGCGCTCCACAAAATGATGCCACGGGTTGGACAATCGGCCCATGAACACCCCAACCTATCCTTTCAATATAGTGGGATTATATGTGTTTAGTTTGGTTATATTTATGACCAGTAATTTGGGTCGTGACACTTGACATGACAAAAATTTAAATTTAAGTAGGTTTACGTTTACCATAATCGAGTTTGTGTTAACTAACTCAACCGCTTAATAATCGGGTCGTTTTTGTGTCAAATATGTTTAATCCACTTGACCCGTTTAATTAAATGGACAACATGTCGTTTATGTGTGTAATCATTCTATTGATCCACTCATTTGATAATAAAAATATAAAATTTTAAGCATATCACATAAAAAAATAAAATATATAGGTCAAATATATTGGGTCCGGTCAATATCAATCCATTTTTTTGAAAATGTCGGGTTGTATAATTTTAAACTCAACTATTTAGATGTGTTTAGTTGTGTCACGATGTCACGTCTTGTCAACCACTTACAAACACATAATGTTCTTGTCGTGTTATTCAACCCGCTTAATAAACGAGTCGTGCTCAAATGAACCTAAATAAAGAAATAGTTAACTTTTAACCCGACACAAACCCGACCCGCGAACACGTATGGAGACTTACATCCCACGTCTCTTTGCCTGATCTATTCATCTCTAACATCAATCCTCTGTCGGGCTTCCCGTCTCAACTGAAGCAGATCTGCCTCTGATTAGGTAAAGTCTGATCTCAGACTATCTAAATATTTGACCTCTGCTCTGATCTCTATCCTTCATGGTTGGTTTCTCTGATTTTCATCCATAGAAATCTTGTTTTGAAGCTAAAAATCTCAACTTTATCTAACAAACATCCTCCCCATTTTGTAATATTAACTTTGATCCATTTGATTCCATGACTATCTTATTTTTAAGCCAAAGAACACAACTTTACCTAAAAAATTGCCTACCCTTTTTCTGTTTTTGGCTTGTTTGATTCAATTTCATAAACTAATTTATTTATTTTTGTGGATAAAGTTGGCCCTATTTCTTACTTGATTCATGTCAATGTGCCAAATTTTGGGAGGCATGATGACAATATCTGGCACCATACCATGACCTTACTGTTTTGGTTCTATCTTAGTTCGCATGAGATTTGATTCTTAGCTTCTTGAAAAGAAGTTAGTTTGTTATACATTTTGCTTAATTACTCGAAAGCTTTGCTAAGATATTCATGTAATTCAAGACCTAGTCTTAACACTACTATTTTCTCCCAGGTAAATACTTGTTAATTTGTATGTGATTTGCCATTTGGGGATCTCAAGTTCATCAAGATGTGTTGCACTGGTTTTAGAGATGTGTATGGTTCGAGATTTTCAAGGTGCTCTAGTTATCTTTTAAACTTTACCAAGTCGTGTAGCAATACCCCTTTCTGTCGTCTACTTGGCCCGCCTGAAATTCATCATCTGAAAATCTGCCCATCAGATAACGCTGCAAATCCCCCACATTACACACACCAATTCCCTGTAATTGCAGGGCCCTCTTTTCCATATCCTTGCCTTGATGTATTCTTTAGATTCAGTTGTGATCGCCCAATCTACAAATGTCGTTTTGATTTATGGTTAAATTACTCGTGGGATCACGATTCCCTTACAACTCTCAGACTTATTGGATACATGAAACAGCACAGTAGAGCAATGAAACATGGTAGGGAGCTATTCTATATCGCGGCATTGTGGCTCCACACTTATCACCCCAAGACTCTAGCACACAATGTCCAAGTGTTGTCAAAACTTGGCTGTTTAAAAGATTGGCTTGAAATTTTATATCGCCTGGTTAACGGTCCTATGGTTCGGGGGAAGGAATTTGTTGAAAGAAATAGTGCTAGAAGAGATCGGCATTTGAAGTTATTGCAAAAGAGGTTTAGCCAAGCAACACATTATGATGATGATGATGATGATGATGTTGATGTTGTTGTTGATGATGATGATGATGTTGATGTTGTTGTTGATGATGATGAGGATGATGTTGATGTTGTTGATGAGGAGGAGGAGGAGAAGGAGAAAGAGGTTTGTTCAAGGGAGGAGAGGAGGATTCAAATGGCTAGACGAGCTATTGAAATGTATAACTTTGATCCTAATTATCGTCTTTTACTTGACAAGATTTCTGACCTTTTTGCTGGGCTTTTGAAATCTGATCTCGAGTTCTTAGATTCTGGAGATTTTGGAAAAATCAGCCTTGCTTCGAAATGGTGCCCCTCCATTGACTCCTCGTATGACCGCTCAACTCTTATCTGTGAGAGCATTGCCAGGAGACTTTTCCCATACGATTCAAGTCCGGAATACAGAGGAATTGAAGAGGCGCATTATGCTTATAGAGTTCGCCATCGCTTGCAAAAACAAGTACTTGTCCCGCTTCGCAGAGCTCTGAAGTTGCCCGAGATTTACATGAGCAGCAACGAGTGGAACTCGCTTCCATATGACCGTGTCAGCATCAATGCCTTGAGAACTCACTGGATATCATTCACTAAACACGACGAAGAACGCTTCATGCAATACATTAACAACGAGTATGCAAAGAAGCAACATCGTCGAAAGCCAAAAATACCTAGCGACAGAGAAATGCTTCCCCATATGACATACTTAGGCTCCTAAATTTTGGATATGGTTGGGAAGCTGTGGAGACGCAATGGCGGAGGATGGTGGATGCCTTCTCTCATAAAGGTAAATTCAAAAACTGCATAGTGATTTGTGGAAATAATAGATGTTGTCTGGAGGTGCCTGAATTGTATAAGAACTTCACTGTTTCATTTCAACTGTTGGTTTCTGAGCTTAGTGAAAGTCCTTGGAAAGGAAATATCCTGAGACAAGTGCGTGATGGAAAGGCAGAGTTTTCAAAGATAGAAGGAGATGATTTAGAATCGAAAATGGGGTATTTAAGATATCTTTATGAAGATGTTTGTACAATTAATGTATGGACATTGTTAGATAAGATATTGGAAGTTGCTGTTGACCATAACATCAGTAGAGAGAAGATGGTGAGGAGGATTTTTGTACTTATCCCAAGTTTGGCTGAGGATTGTTTAGTATGCATGGATAAAAAAATGGAAGCGGCGTGGAAGATATATAAAGAGTGCGGTTACGTGATGCCAACTATAGTGATTTGGGGAACTGGGTATTGGTATCTTGTATTGGAAAGGATACGGAAGTACTCGAATGATGAGATGATGACAATCGAAGGGTCGTCACTGAGATTATTGGAATTGTTCTTGGAGCAAGATGGGAAGGTTGAGGAATACCGTACGTTCTGGTCACTGATGTCAGATGAAGAGTACAAGGAACTCAGGGTGCTTGACTGACTCATCAAACTTACTACAATCATTTAGCTAACAATTAGTTCATAAAGTTAAGGCCATGACAACTGAGATTCATGGAACAAGTTCAGGTCACTCATGTCAGATGAAGACAGCAAAGAACTCATCAAACTGCAACTTCATTTTCATCTTCCTTAGTTAATTGTGTATTGTATCATTTAGCTAACATTTTTTAGTTCATAAGGAGCCCATAAATGTTCTCATAATTTGCTTTGCTTTAAATTAAGTTATCCAATAGTTTGCTTACTCTAAGGCTATAAACATCATGCAACATTGTGTATTGTGTATCATTCAGCAAACATGTCCATTCCTAGAATAAGTTGCCCAATATTTTGAATACTCTAAGGTTGCGTTTGGAAACCATGATTTAATTTGAAATTTTGGATTTGATATGTTGTATTTTAAATACAAATATAATGTTTAGAAAACCATATAATTTCAAATGACAAGGTAAATTCTAGGTATGTTTTGAATGCTATTGGATTTGACTCATATCCAAATCAATATTTTTAAAAGTTTTCAAACACTTCATTTGGCCCAAAACCAGCATTTCAATTAAAATGATGGTTCCCAAACACACATTAAACTATAATACCATGCAACATCAATTAGCATGCTCTTATGTTGTGTTAGTACACTTCCAAACGCATTTTGGTCATCCAAAAAAGGTCTTCCCTGAATTTGTTACCCTCCTCTTGAAAGATAACATCATCATTCTCCTCTTCAACTTCCTCTAAAAGACGTGTTCCCGGAAAGTTTGAGTTAGTAACTATTAGTGTTTTACGGTGTTGTTTGAGTCGTCTTTTTCCTTGGTCTAACAGTCGAATGAGTTGTTGTAATTGTATTCTATTAAGTGAGGCAACAAAATATAAAAGTTGTACAATCAAACTCAATTGAGTATCGTTGATCAATAAATTGATCAAATTGATACAAGGCTTTGTAATTCACAAAGAGTGCGTGCATTAGGGTTTCTTGAGTGAACTTGCAGCTCCAAAGCACTACATTAGGGTTCAAATTAATAGGCTACAATCGGCTAAAAAGAATGAAAGAAGAAAAGAAAGGAAAATTACCTTAAGACGCCGGAGGAGAAGCTCGCTGGCAGCGATGGTAAAAAATAATTCAAGAATGTTAGCTAAAATAAAAGGTTACCACAAGATATCAACCCGTAATTACCCATATTCAATAAATATAATGATATGACCATAGTCATGATCTAAACTCATCTGCAACATCACACCCTCGATAAAGTCAACGACTGAACCTTGACTTGCACTTTCTAGATCAATTACAGAGTTTTGTCTAGCTGTCAAGAGTCAAGACTTTGCCATATACACTGTGGAGTGGGTGGATGTTAATATACAAGCTCAAAAAGTCACAGTCCTCTCTCTCCCCCAAGTTGTGATTGATAAAAATGGTGAACTTACTTCCATTTCTGCTCTTCTCTGCCTTGTTATTTGCAGGTTCACTGGCTAGATCTACCCTTCCTCCACAGACACAGCCTCATGTGCTTGAATCCTTGGAGCTCAAAACCAATCAGGTATGTTCTCTCAGAACTAAAAGCAATCTCTGAATTTGGAGTTTGGTTGCATAATTTCAACACCAAAAAACACATGAAGACCATCTTTTTGTTGTGTCCTATTATAAACAGATTGCAAGTAACTACTGCCCATACAAGGTGATCATCAAGACCAGCTGCTCTTCACCATCCTACACAAGAGACCGAGTCAGTCTCGCATTTGGTGATGCCTATGGCGGCGAGGTTTGTAAATTAAAAATCCAAACTTTTCAACGCAATAAACTGTGAAATTAGAACCCGAAACCAACCCATTGTGTGAAATTGAATTCTGGTTAATGGGTATTTGCTGGATTTGGATTTTGAATCACAGAATCTATGATCTGCGCAGGTGTATGCACAGAGACTTGACGATCCTCGATCGGGGACATTTGAGAGGTGCTCCGGCGACACGTTTGAGATAAATGGGCCGTGCACGCGGGACATTTGCTATCTGTACTTGCTGAGGAAGGGATCGGACGGTTGGATGCCGGAGAGCGTGAAGATCGCCGGCAACAAATATACGAGGGGTGCTTCGTTTTACTTCAACAAACCGCTGCCAAATGGGGTCTGGTTTGGGTTCAATCTCTGTCCTCGTCATGGTCATGGTGCTGTCATTATGTAGATGCCGACAAGATCATAAATGTTACTACTAGTACTTTCGTGTGGCTGAGGATTGTTGTGTAGTTTTATAATGTAATGATGGCAATAAGATGATGATTTGTGAAGACTCAGTAGCAGTAAACTTGTAATAATCTTATGGCTGTGTTGAAGCCTGATTTGTTGTATTTTCACGTGTAGTTTGCATTTGTCACACCTTCACAATCAGTATCCACACCACGTCTAATCAATGATTAAATTAAGCAATTTTGTGTTTAAATTGAATAATCACATAAGCAAATTTAAAGAATTCCAGTTGGTTATTTGGTAAAATGCATAATATAATCACTTAAAATAGGCAATTTTTTTCGCAAATGAGGTGGACCAAATTTTGTACTCCATCCGTCCCAAAATGAGTGTTCTGCTTGTCTAAATTTTTTGTCTCAAAATGAGTGTATGTTTCTATTTTTAGGCTATTATATTATTGTTTTTACTATATTACCCTTATCACTTATGCACATGGGCAGATTTGCACATGGGGTGTAGGTGAGAAAGTTAGGGTAATATTGAAAACACGCTAAATTATCTTGTAATTCTTAATTTTTCCAAAAAAAATTAAAACAATACACTTATTTTGGGACGGATGGAGTATATTATAATAGTTTAAAGTATTCACTTAATGGATAATCTTCAAAATTTTGTAAAGCCACCTAATAAAATACATAAAAAGTGGTCATTTCCGCGTAGAGTCATGTTGTAGGGTTTGGAGGATTTTATATTTGTAGCAGTTCGTGGGTGGCGGCGGAGCAAGCTTGGCGACGGAATCGCACGGTTTGGAGAAAGAGCAGCAAAGAGAGGAGGTAAATCTGGTGTCCTTTGGTTGTTTCGCTGGTGGTATTGCTTCCGTAGAGGCGACGGGACAGGGGCGACGGCGCGGTCTAGGATTGTTTCACGGCGGCGGTGCAAGGTTGGTGAAGGAGCAGCGCAGATCTGAGCAGCTAGGAGGTGTCGGCGGAGTACGGTTGGTGACGGAGCAGATCGGTTCGGAGAAGGAGCAACACAGATCTGTGGCATGTCTAGTGTTCTTCGTCTGTTGGCGGGCGGTTTCGGGTCCGGCGAGGGGGTGGGTCAAGAGGGGAGGCGGTGCGCCGGGGG
>JAYMTH010000385.1:0-21979 GCA_036897465.1 Pelargonium australe
ATTATAGCTTCACGTAGAATATAACTGTAAAATGTATTCCAATATTTTCTTCCCTTTAAAGATAAGATTATTATGCCATAACTCCATACCTTACCAAACTAATTCAGATAAGCAGAATCTTACAACTTATTTTTGTTGAAAAAAAAATTAATTTATTATGTGATTTTTTTTATAAGCAAGGGACAACAGACCTATAAAGACCCGTGTTTTTCAACTGCTAGTGGGAAGGATCATCCAGTTAGTTGTTAGTTTTTCTTTTAACCTCATAAATCTCACCTATTATCGTCAGTAAAGTGACTCAAACCTGAGAACTCAAAGAAAATCCAAAGCGTATCAACCGCTTATTATGTGATTTTCTTATTTGACCAAATATAGTTATATATATATGATTTTATTCTAATATGATCCATAAATTTGTCCTAGGCCTAAAAATAGTCCATGCCATCAACATTAGTTAACAATGGTAGTATGGTAAAAAAATAATGCACTAAATAATAATTGTTCATGAAATAGCCACTTAAATATAAATAGTTGTTGACAAATTGACATCTTCATGCCAACAATTATTTAATTATTTAAATATTTACATTTGAACACTTCAATAGTTTATCCATAAAATTACAAGTCAACGACAAGATTGATTTTAAAAATAAGTTAGAGTTTATAATATGAATTCGAAATCATTAACATTCAAAACCCACTTTACGCTTCAACTCACTTAAAACATATCATATTTTTTATATTTGGTCGAATTTATCATGAAATAAGTCGGATCAAAATGAACGCACATGAATCCATATAAACGCATACAAATTCAGAAGTCTAAATTAATTCAAATACGAAATTCCACGAAGAAATTAGTGTTTTTAAAGATAATTTTTAAATTATATTCTAAAAAATTTCTAACTTTACACGCGTGGATCACAAAGCTTCACACGTGTGAAATGTCCGTCCCAAAACTATAAACTGCAAAGTACTTTTATGTCCGCTGAGTAAGCTGACACCTGCGACACGGGAAGGTTATTTTCGTAATTATACCCAACTCTCTGTCCGTTTCTGTAACATTGAATATTTTCATTTCCATAAAATCACGGTAGTAAATATATATGTTTTCCTGGGAAAGTGACAGAAAATGTAAATTTCCAGACACTCGCCACTGATTTTTATTTCCATTTTCTCCTTCCTGCTCAGAAATTCACTGGCCTTATTATTTTCCGGGAAAATCCTCATTTTCCCTAGAAAAATCTCCACTAAGCTCTTTGAGTTTCCATTAAAATCCCTCACCAACCCTACTCAGAACTCGCCGAACACTTGTCTTTTTGAATCCTAGCATTTCTAGAGAGAGAGAGGGAGGACTTTTGAGAGAGAGAGAGAGAGAGAGCTTGTGGGTTTTGTCAAGTTTTGATTTTTGACCCGCGAGCTTGCGATGGGGAGAGTGGCGGTGGGTGCGACGGTGGTTTGCGCGGCGGCGGCGTGTGCTGTGGCGGCGCTGGTGGTGCGCCACCGCATGAAGAGCTCCGGGAGGTGGGCAAGAGCCATGGCTATTCTGAGAGAGTTCGAGGAGAAGTGTGGGACCCCCATTGGGAAGCTCCGGCAAGTCGCCGACGCCATGACCGTCGAGATGCACGCCGGTCTCGCATCGGAAGGTGGGAGCAAGCTCAAGATGCTCATCAGCTATGTTGATAATCTTCCCACTGGGTAAAAGCTAAACCCCTCTCTCTATATATATGTATATGTATATATGTGCTTGAATTGATTTTGGGATATAGAGTTTAATGTGTTTAACTGTTGTTTGGAGGTTGTTAGATAAATGGGTGTTGCTCAAAATGATTGATTTATTATTGTTGAGGTAGTGACTATATTACCTTGATTGGTGGCTCATATCTTGATTCATGTATGTACTTTCATTTGACTTTGGTTTTTGGAATTGTTGTTTAGAGGTGTTTGATTAATGGGTATTGCTCAAAATGATTGTTTTGTTGGTGTTGAGGTAGTGACTTTACTATCTTGATAGGTGGCGCGCTAACACACACTTGTACTTGAGACTGATTTTGGTGTTTGAAGTTTTATGCATCTAATTGTTGTTTAGAGGTGTTTGATTAATGGGATTTGCTCAAAATGATTGTTTTGTTGGTGTTGAGGTAGTGACTTTACTATCTTGATTGGCTGCGTGCACACACACATGAACTCGAGATTGATTTTGGGTTTTGGAGTTTTATGTATTTAATTGTTGTTTGGAGATTTTTGATAAATGGGTATTGCTCAAAATGATTGATTTGTTGGTGTTGAGGTGGTGACTTTACTATCTTGATTTGGGGCTCATATCTTGATATTTTTATACGTGTATACGCATGTACTCAAAATTGGGTTTTGGAGTTTCAAGCATTAAATTGTTGGTTGAAGGTGTTTGTTGGCGTTGAGTTAGTGACTTTTCTATTTTCACCTGTGGCTGGTATATTGAACTGTAATTCAGAGGTTGGTGAATAGTTTTATGTGAATTGAGACTTCGTTTTTGTTTCCATTGACATAACTGAAAATCTACTATGGATTGGAACATATTTTTAGATCTCACTTCACATTCACCTACCTCGAGCTTGTTCGCAATGCTAGTAGACTCAAACTCTATGTTGTATTGGATATATGTTTCTTATGTATTGAACTTGAATTGAGCATTGAATAATTCCTCCTATATTGTCTCAGTCTTTCTTATGACGATAATCTGGAAACACCAAAACACCCGTGTCTCAAGAAATTAAAATGGTATATAAAAATAATTGATCATGTTGTAAAATTTAGAGAGAACATTGACGGGCAATCTCTACCTGACAGAGTTGATATTTTTTTCTTATATAGAACTGATAAGACCTTTAAGTTTATTCTTTCTTTTGTCCATCTTTGGGCTGTTTTTCATAATATATTTGTTAACATAAGGTACTTTTTCTTAAAATGATTAAAGAGATCACTTTGCGTTGTAATAATTATGTTACTTACACCTATTTTTCTAGCGATGAGGAAGGCTTGTTTTATGCATTGGACCTTGGGGGTACAAATTTCCGTGTCCTGCGAGTACAGTTGGGTGGGAGAGAAGGCCGTGTTCTTAAACAAGAATTTGATGAAGTTTCAATTCCTCCCCATTTAATGACCGGGAATTCAGATGTAAGTAACCTAACAAAAATTGTACTACGATTTGATTGGTTTGTGCCCTAAAGTGCTATGAATTATTGCGATTTCAGGCATTATTCGACTTTATAGCCACAGCACTTGCAAAATTTGTTGCTACAGAGGGTGACGGTTTTTACCTTTCACCTGGTCGACAAAGGGAGTTGGGCTTTACCTTTTCCTTCCCAGTTAGGCAAACATCAATAGCATCGGGGAATCTCATTAAATGGACAAAAGGCTTCTCAATAGAAGATGCGGTTAGTCCCAACTACTTTCACTCTATTATAGTCATTTTATGTCTATTTTTTCATCTATATTTGACCATATGGCTTTTACCGTGGTAGCGTTTGGACTAGTTTTTTTGGAATGAGAATGGGAATGAGAGTGAATTTCTCATTCCATAGCCATTCTGATGGCCAGAAGTTCCAAGTCAATCTCGAAAAATGGAAATCCCATACCCATTCTTGATTCCCATTCCTCAACAATGTTTTAAATCCAAACGCTACCCAAGTTTTTTATGGTAGCACTTATTTTGTGAGTGTGTGTTGACACTGTAGATAGTTTGATAAAGTACTTTATTAAGATCCATATAATTTCCGCAGTAATGAAGCTTCTTGTGAATCAGATAACGGAACTTCCAAATTTCATTGCTCGTAATATGTTAGTGTATGTATTTTAGATAAGCATATCATTTGATTTTACTTTCAATAATACACACATTTAACTTCTTTCTAGCTTTAGACACTTAATTATTTTCATATACTTTTCTCTTGGCTTGATCTGGTATAGGTTGGGCAAGATATAGTGGGAGAATTGACCCGAGCCATGGAAAGAGTTGGAGTCGATATGCGCGTGGCAGCATTGGTAAGTCTAACTCGGTATTTAGTGTAATGTTTCCTTGGTGTTCGATTCTGTTCTTTGCATGTTTTGAGTTTTATTATCCTAACTCGTTCCGTTGCAGGTCAATGATACAATTGGAACATTGGCAGGAGGTAGATACCACAATCCAGATGTCATTGCTGCCGTGATTTTGGGGACCGGAACAAATGCTGCATATGTAGAGCGGGCACAAGCAATTCCCAAGTGGCACGGTCTTTTACCTAAATCGGGAGAAATGGTCAGTAGTTTTCCGTTATGTGATGTGATGCATTACCTGTCTTTACGTTTGTTTTGCATCACAAGTTAGTTATGACTTGGAACAGCTACCAAGCGTTGTGTATTGCACGGGTTGAATTTTAAAAAATGTTATTTAGGGGTTATCATAATTGTGTTGGGCTGAAATTTTAGTCCCGATCGAACCGATTTGGTTTGGACCAGACCGATCTCGACATGTGCATAATCAGGTCCTTTATAATTATAAATTAACACTCTCTCTCACGTATTGGGTGGTTACATATGAAGGTTTGAGCTTCCTATATTAAAAGGTCAACCTTTCTAGGAGGATTTGACTTGCACGTTTGTATGTAGCTTATTCATTATATATATATTTTCAATGTGAGACTTTTTATCACCATTTTCATCAATATGCAACTAAAAGTCTATAATTGTAGGTCATTAACATGGAGTGGGGTAACTTCAGATCATCGCACCTTCCATTGACCGAGTATGATCACGCCCTTGATGTTGAGAGCTTGAACCCCGGAGAACAGGTAGCTGGATTTGCATTTAGTTTCTACTTTCTAGATTTATCTTGTAGCTTCTTGTTATTGACCCGGTTTACATATGTTATAATGCATTGTCTAAATGTTTGTAGATTTTCGAAAAGATCATTTCTGGCATGTATTTGGGGGACATTGTTCGTCGAGTCTTGCTTGAGATGGCGGAGGAAGCCGCCTTCTTTGGCGACACCGTTCCATCAAAACTGAAAATACCATTCATCTTAAGGTATGTCTGCGTGTTTTGTAATGCAAATCATACTTTTGAAATGTGGTGTTACAGTTGGTAATTCGGATTTTAGGCCAGGTTCGGGTTGAAAAGACTCAACCCGATTCCAATCCACAAGAAATGCAGGATTAGGGCTGGGTTTCGGATTTTGCATAGAAATGTGAGGGTTACCCAACCCAATATGTACTTTTACGTTGCAAATCGAACCATCTTGAAACCCAACGTCCCAAACCCGTCAATTTAATTTGTAACAACTCACGTTTAAAGTGTGTCAATTAAATTATGATAAGAAACACTAGTGTTTCTTTTGGAACTATATTAGTAACTGATGTAACGAGTAGAGTATTTATGATATTTATAAAGATTGCCTCAGTTTAGTTTCCTATGAATCAAAATGCTATACACCCACGTTGATCAGATTGTAGCACAGTAGCACATTGTTTTTCGATGAATGATAGCTTTTGGAGTAACGTTGTTTGTGAAACATGCAGGACTCCCGACATGTCTGCAATGCATCATGACACATCTTCAGATCTAAAAGTTGTTGGTAGCAAGCTAAAGGACATTTTAGAGGTACTATACTCTCGCACCGTCAAATTATTTCAAATTTCCTCTTACTGCTCCATATTGGTTAATACGAGTGTCTTTTGTGTACATTTCGGTGCATCAGATATCCAACACCTCCTTGAAAACACGAAGAGCAGTCGTGGAGCTCTGCGACATCGTTGCCACTCGTGGCGCGCGCCTCTCCGCTGCTGGGATCTTGGGTATCCTCAAGAAACTAGGACGGGACACAGCTAGAGACGGCGGCAAGAACCAGAAATCGGTAGTAGCTCTCGACGGAGGATTGTACGAGCACTACAGTAAATTCAGCAATTGCATGCAGAGCACCCTCAAGGAGCTGCTCGGGGATGGGGTCGCCGAGAACATAGTCATTGAGCACTCAAATGATGGTTCGGGAATTGGAGCGACCCTCCTGGCTGCCTCGCACTCTCAGTACCTCGAGGTCGAGGAGTCCTGATTTGGTCGGTTTTTGTATACTTCTCAATGTAACTTCCTTTCAATCGTTAAGAGCTTTCCCGGGAAAGATTTTCCCGGAAAATCCTTGATTTAAGGGTTTGAGGGACGTGTAGGGCAGTGTATCGGCAATGCTAGGGGGTTGCTGGGATTTTATTCCGGCTATCGATGATGGTGTTTGATTTTGGATATTGTAGGTGTGTTTTGGTGTATAAGGAAGGTCATTTTGTTGTGAAATTAGAGAATAAATAGGAGATGTAGACTTCAAAAAACTTTGAGCCGTTGGTTTGCGGAACATTGTCTCCTGTTTCCATTGCAAATAAAAATTGAGTGGGAACTTGCAATTTGGTGTGTCGTGCTTTGCTGCCTAAATTTTGTTTTTATGTGTGAACCATCCGGTTTCATCCGGAACAAGCCGGGAAAGACTAGAAGGGTGGCAAAACTCGTTCTATTAAGCTACCATTTGCGTTGAGCCGGAAAGGTTTACAAGAGCGGCAATTTTTTTCTGCGGCAGAGCTATTTCTACTAAGTTTTGCCTCGTAGGATTATTTCTACTAAATTTTTCCTTGAAGGGCTTCTTAAGCGAGATAACTCTTTCTCATAAGTTACATTCAGTTATGACTACATGAGCGGCAAAACTATTTTTTATCAAAATTATACCTGAAAAAATTACAAAAACGCCCTTTTAGACGGTCAAAAGTGACTATATGGATGACATACATCTTCCTACCAATTTTTAACGAAAAGAACTGCACAAGTGTTGATTCTACGAAATTCTAACGCAAATGACCAAAAAACACAACAAAACTCTCCCCGCTGAATTACCTGTAATTTGTATGTAAAACCCGAACCCAACTCTGACTGAACCTGCAACCCGAATGGACTCACACCCTTTCCGGTCGGGTTAAGTCAGCCGAAAACCGAACCGGATTCCTGACTAGTCAACCCTTCTGCAGATCCATCAATACGATGCCGTTTTGCTCCGCGCCCTGATTCTCAACTCTCAAAACGTACAAGAAGAGAAAAATTGGTGTGGAGGTGCAAGATAAGATACAGAGTCACAGTCTCTCAGAGCTCGCTCTCAACCAAAAACCCTAATCTCTATCTGTTCTCGATCTCTGCTCTTTTGCGAAATCAATGAACCAAACAGGTACTTCTCATCTTCTTCTCAATCTGAACCACTGATTCGAGCTTTCACAACCAAATTTTCGACGAGAAAGATTGTATTTTCCGATCTCTAAATGTATTCTAATTTGACAAAGACCCATGTTTTTCCTCTAGCTTCCAGGGTTTCTTCGAAACCCAGATGCTTCAATTCGCTTCCCAGATCAAAGTCCCAATCTTTACGATTTGGGTCCTTTCTAAAACCCTCCCAAAACCCTGAAAGCTCTGTTTCAGCAGAACCCATTTGCTCTTTTCATAGAAGTTATATGGTTTTGGGAAGTGCTGGAAAAGTTAGGAGATTGTCATGTGGGTTTAATTTGAGAAATGCTATGTGGAGTGTTAGTTTTGTGGGAGCTAGAAGTTTACATAGCTCTGGTGCTGAGGCAGTGTCTGAAAGTAGTGGCTTGGCACGAGGTTTGAATGCTGGTAGTGGTCGGTCTTTGTGGGAGGAATCGGCTGAGAGGTTGGAGAAAGGGAAGGCGGGTAGTGGCCAGTCTTCGTGGGAGGAATCGGCTGAGAGGTTGGAGAATGGGAATGCGGGTAGTGGCCGGTCTTCGTGGGAGGAATCGGCTGAGAGGTTGGAGAAAGGGAGTGGTAGTTCTTGGGAGGAGTCGGCGAAGAGATTGAACAAGGGGACAGGTAGTTTTTCTCGAGAGGAACCCGAAAGAAATCATTTGGGGAGAGGTGGTAGGTTTAGAGAAGATAACCGAGGGAACAGAAATAGAACATCCACGGCAGAGAACAGAGGAAGAGGAGGTAGGGGAATAGTATCCACGGGTGGGGACCGAGGAAGTAGGAGAATGGAATACGCTGGTGGGGACCGAGGAAGTAGGACTAGAGTGCTACCTGTGGTGAAGGATTGGCGGAAGGATCGCTCTGGAAGGGTTGGAAGTACTGAAATTGAAAGAGGAAGTAGGGATAGAGTGCTACCTGCGACGAAGGATTGGCGGAGGGATCGCATTGAAAGGGTTGAAAGCGCCGAAGAAGAAAGAGGAAGTAGGAATAGAGTTCTACGTGTGGATAATGATTGGCGGAGGGATCGCATTGTAAGGGGTGAAAATAATGAAGAAGAAAGTTCGGACATTGAAGAAATGGAGGTCATTGATGATACGAGATGGGATAAGAATAGAAATATGTATGGGCGAATGGGGGATGTGAAGGAGTCAACTTTACCGTTGATGATTGGGGAAGGGGTTTATGGGGTAGGTCCTGTGTTGGCAGCATTGTCGGCTGGAAGAAGACAATTTTATGAATTGTATGTTCAAGAAGGGTTGGATTTGAAGAGTAATAATCGAAAGAAGGACAAGAAAGGATTTCAGAATGTGTTGAGAATGGCCAAGAAAATGGGTTTAAACATAAAGAGTACTTCGAAGCATGATCTTAACATGATTGCTGATAATCGTCCCCATCAGGGACTGCTACTAGATGCTTCACCATTGAACTTGGTAAACATAAAGGAACTAGACCCAGTATCAATTGAGGACAACGGTTCTCTTTGGGTTGCTCTAGATGAGGTCACAGATCCTCAGAATTTAGGGGCAATCATAAGATCTGCTTACTTTTTCGGAGCTTCTGGGGTGGTGGTATGTGTAAAGAATTCTGCTCCATTAAGTGGTGTTGTGAGCAAAGCCAGTGCAGGCTCGCTCGAAGTAATGGAGATAAGGTGTTGCAAGAACATGATGCAATTCTTGACGTCATCTTCTCAAAATGGCTGGCGAGTTCTTGGGGCTTCAGTTTCTGCAGATTCTATTCCTTTGAGTGAGGTTTCACCTGGCGCTCCTACGATTCTTGTTCTTGGCAGTGAAGGCAAAGGGTTGAGGTTTTTGGTTGAGAAATCATGTTCTGAGTTAGTAAAGATTCATGGAAACATTCCTGTGGAAAAAACTGCCGGAATAGAGTCTGAAAATGCGGAGACTACAGACATGGATCAAAGATGCTCTAGTGAAGAGTTCCGATCCTTTATGGCCGTGGAGAGCTTGAACGTCAGCGTTGCTACAGGTGTGCTTCTTCATCACTTAATAGGAAACAAATCAGCACATGCACAATAATCATACTTCGAAAACTATTATCTTTCCTTAGAATTAGACGCCCGTTCATAGTTTTGAATATTTTGATTGACTTTATGAAAACATATGTTACAAGAATTGACCCTTTGGTGATTAGCAATTTAATGCATTGAGATCATATTTTCTGCCGTGGGATCATATTTTGTTGCCTTCTGACGGTATATGCAGGATTGTGAATTTGTGATTGTCTTTGTATACAACCAGTCAACTACTATGCTTTTTTGCCATCATACTGTTTTAGTTGTTTGATAATCGATTTTTGATTTCTTACTTACGTGCACGAACACTAGACTGAAAGGTTGGCTCAACTGTAAGGTTACTGTCTTGTGATCTTGAGATCATTATGGGGTCAAGTAAGAGAAACAACCTCTATGCAAAGAACGGATGAGGTTGCATACAATAATGACTCTCTCCAAACCTCACCACGAGCCTCGTGCATTGACCCACCCAATAGCTAAGTTATGTCGTGTTTGCCAAAATAGTACTAGATATTAAGATATGACAGAATAACAGCAACATAGGAATGTTCCTATAGAGTAGACCCTTTTGGAGTGGAATAAGTGAAAAGCTGTCTGATTGCTCTAGTTGTCATTTCATTCTTTTTGCTGCCATATACCCCATACGTCCCCTTGCTTAGTAGACTTAGAGCTGGCAAATGGGCCCACGGGTCATGACTGATCCGGCCCGAAGTACTGGGTCCGGGTGGCAAAAAGTGACTTGATAAACATGCGAGTGTCTTTCCCTGACCTATTTAGGTATATCTGGCAATGCGCGCAGCGGGACAAAACGGGCTAGGCCAAAAACACGCTATTGGACAACTTTTCATTAGTTCTATCGTGTCTCACACTTAGTGGGAGAGGCTAGAGCTGATGCGAGTTTTTTGGCTTGATTTCGGCCCGTAACTTGTATCGCTTGCAAAATGAGTCGGGGCATGCGGGCCATGACTGACCCGTCCCAATAACATCGAGCTCAGTCCAACAAGAAGCGTCCCGATAAGCATAGTTGCATTTTTTTTTACCCGAGCTAGTTTCCTTGTCCAATATGCTAGCTCTGAGTAAACTTCTCCAACCTCGAGTTGAGTACGTAGAGTATGATGTGTTGCCTTAATGAGTATCATGTCCTTGCTGTTAAGATCAGTGTCTGATTCCATTGAATTGCTGTAATGGCTCTTCCTAAAATTAAGGGTCAGAGGATAGCTAACAATCAATCTCTAGCCAGCATGAATTGCAGGTGAAGAAGACTGGTAGGTTAGGGACAAGAAAACCATATATAATGCATACATTCATGATCCATCCTAGATAAGAATAAGATTTGTCTGAACATGTGGATTTAGCAAGAGGGCCACATGTAGGCCCAACAATTTGGTTCATGACACGTGACTCGACACAAACTTAAGCGAGGTTGGGTTCAATTCAACCCA
This sequence comes from Pelargonium australe, assembly GCA_036897465.1. Taxonomy (NCBI): domain Eukaryota; kingdom Viridiplantae; phylum Streptophyta; class Magnoliopsida; order Geraniales; family Geraniaceae; genus Pelargonium; species Pelargonium australe. The sequence continues at coordinate 10,711 of JAYMTH010000385.1, forward strand.
TTTAATTAAACGGGTCGTGCAAACCGTACACAATAATCTAAACTTGTCGTGTTGGATTATGTGATTTTGAATTCAACTATTTAAACATGTTGAGTATGTTGTGTCAACATGCTTATAAACAAATTGTCATCGGATTCAGATATGTCGTGCGTTTTCTTAATGTAAAACCCGTGGGTCGAGGTTTGTTCGGACCCGATCCCCAAAAAACAACGGTAAACTTGTATCACCAATTCTATATTGATATATTTAACATAGTACTAAACTTGCGAGTTGAGATTTTCTGGATTCAAATTGAAAAGACTTAACTCGAACCCGACGCAAAAAAAAAATGCTGATTTTGAGTTTTATGCAAAGAATTGACTAATACCCAACTTGTTTCCTCTAATTTGAGAAAAATTATACCATCCAACCAAACCATTGACTTTGCATCGATAATTAATTTATTTAACGGCGATGTCTAAAATTGGCGGTTTGAGTTACGATAATAGTGATTAGCAAAACATATCACTTTCTTTTCTAGGATTTGACAAACGTTGCCATTTTCAAAATTTGTAACGTACACGTAATTATGCCACTACATTATCATATTTTTAGTGAGGCAAAAACATAATTTAAGTAATTGATTTTTTACTGAACTTCAAGAACTGTCTTTATCACAATACAAAATAAGAAGAGTTGTGGTTGGCTTATGAAAAGAGGTGACAATTCGAGTTTTAAGATGAGTTTTGAGTCAGATTTTTTTGGACTGGCGTATTAACAACAATATGACTCGTAAGTGTTGCAAATTTTGATCGGATTTTAAATATTATATGTAAAATGTGTAGGTTATTTGAACCAAAAAATTAATAGGGTCTATTTTATACAACTCAAAATCAAATTTTGGGTGCCCACTATTTCGAGTCCAAATTATATTTATTTTCATATTGTGTTCATATTAAGTTTTTCAAGCTTGAACTTGAATCACTAATTTTAGGTTTAAATTAGACATTTCTAACTTGAAACTAAAACTCGTTCTTAAAATTGAACTGCTAGTTCTTCTCAAATTTTGTGTGTTTTTGAGAGTTAGGTTGGACAATCTTGTACGAACTTGCACGTTAAAACACACTCTTTTTTTCGAGTAGAGTTTATACAATATTTTTCAAACTCGAACAAAAAAAAAAAAAAAACACCTCATGAATCTGGATCGAAATCCAAATCATATCTCTACTTATTTTCTTTTTGGTATCTCTGCCTCAAGAAATGGAAAAGTGGAAGTTGAAACTAGAGCCAATCATTTGGACTAGAATTTGTGTATCCTCGGTATCCAAACCAAAAAGTGTGGAACTGGTCGGTCAAACTCGCACATTTTGCACGTAAACCAGCATGTTCTCGTCGGCATTTCCAACCTAACCGAACCCGATTCGCCACCTCTACTTGTAACCTACAAAACTTACTATAAAAGCAACCAGCCCAACGGTATCTCCCTCTCTTCATTATTCAGTTTATTTTTTCTCCAAGAAACACAAAAAAATAATAAATAAATAAAAACATTTATTTTTCTCCAAAATTTCAATTTCAAATTCAAATTCACAGTCTCTGTGTAACACTGTAACGTGCAAAAGCCAAACGCACCATAGCAGATACAGATAGAGAGCACACACAGAGCAGAGACACAGAGACGAAGCAGATGTGTGGTCAATGATGGCTCTTCTCTCTCCAAAGCTATAAATTCACGCGCCATCTCACACCTCTCCTCTTTTTCCTCTCTCCAAATCCTTATTCTTCGTCTTGCGCTGTGTCGTCTTGCGCTCTGTTGTCTTGTGTGGCTCCGAATCGCATCAATGGCGATCTGAGACGGAGACGGTCGCTGAAACCTAGGGCTTTTTAGAAACAACCTCAGCGAGGGAGGCTACAGATAAGGTACGCAATGTCGTCGGCGTTGGACACTGTCGATTTGTTCCTCTTCTCTCTCAGCCGCACCTTCTGTAGTCCTCTCGCCGTTTTCGTCCAGATCCAGGTCAGTCAAGGATTGTTTTCACCGTTTGTTTTTTCTGTTTGGTTGCCGCGAAAGTCGAGGAGATAGAAAATTGATTTCAATTTGCGAATTTGCTTCTAGTTTCAGAGATCTGAGGTTCATGATCAGTAAATGTTCATTTTTTTTTTTTTGTGTGTTTGATTGTGAGAGTTCAATTATCAAATGTTGGTTTTTTTTTTGGGTTTGATTGAACTCACAAATTTAAGGTCTCGTTATAATATGCTATTTGTTGTAGCTGTAATTACAATATGATGATTTGTGGGTGCATAGAGTTATTGTACCCATAAAGTCTCTAATGACACGTCTCTTTTTTATTGCCTTACATATGATTCTTTTAGATGCAATTAGAAGTTAAAAGAATGTACATTCAGTTTCATCAACAGTTCTTGGGTTTTACTGATGTAATCATTTTTGGAATCAGTAATTAAGGAAGAGTGTGAATGGGATTACCATTTTAGAGCCCTTTTTATGGCAAAAAAATATTAATCCAAACATGAAGAATGAAAATATCATTCCCGTTTCTTAATAAAAATTCTAATCCAACCGCCACCTTAGATAAAGATAGGCCATTTTTGATTAATTGGGTATTATTTGACTGTCTAAGTGCTTAATTTCACTACCTGGTGATAATTGCTTTCAATGATTTTGTTTTAGCGATATGTTGACAAATGGTTACTCTCTAATGCTTTAGTATTCTGTTGCTTTATTTTCACTGCATACTTATATGATCTTTCAATATTATTTTTGTTTAGGGATGTTTAATCTGCTTACTTCTTGCTCTTGGGTGGGTTTTTGCTGCTTATGTCAGGTATGTTCGAGTCTAATGTATTAGGTTTAGTGACAACTTGACCTTGACCACCTTAGCATCTCATCCTCCATTATTTTCTGAGTTTTGTCCAACATCATCTTCTTCTTTTTTCCTCACAGAAACAGAGAGATAAATCGACTGAAGAATAGCATGAAGCATGGCAATAGCTTTGCATTTCTCTGTCATGATATTAATGAACTTGAACACATTAATCAGATCAATCTACCCAGAGTGTCAGTTGTTATGCCTTTGAAGGGGTTCGGAGAGCACAATCTACACAATTGGAGAAGCCAAGTGAGTATTTTGTAGATGGACGTTACATTGATGCATGTCAAATAAAGTTATTTTTATCTAGCATATTCTTTTTAATTGAAAGGACTTGGGTGGAATGTTAATACAATGCCCTTTGCATCATGTTTAAAGTTTTCTTTTCCCTAATATCTAAAAACATCACACTATGTAAATTATATTATTTTCTTAAAATGCACCTTTCCTCCCTTACTAAGGGGAATGGTATTATTTGCATGTATTATTAAACTCTTGGCATGTTAATAAATGCAGATAACATCTCTTTACGGTGGTCCTCTAGAATTTCTTTTTGTTGTGGAAAGCACAGAAGATCCTACTTACCATGCCGTGTCTCGGTTAATATTGGATTTTCAGGTACTTGTAGTTAACTCACATTCTCTTTTTATAAAGATTACTTTAAAAAGCTAAACTTTTGTTTCACTAAGACATGTACCCATGGAAAAAGAACACAATGCTTTGAATCATGAGTTTATGTTCTCCTTGATGTTGTGAAATGAGAATCATGCCTTTTGTTATGTCCTTGCTTTGATGATTTGTAGGGGACTCTGACTTGTATGGTTTTCTCTCCATTTCTTCATTTCTTAATTTGCTTGCATGTTTGATGTGTACAGGATAATATTGAAGCTAAGGTCATCGTAGCTGGTTTGTCAACAACATGTAGTCAGAAAATCCACAATCAGTTGGTATGTTTCAAGTTTAAGACTTCACTTTTAAGGGGTCTGAACAATGTGATAGCTAGGGCCTGTAACATACAAATAACTTTACATTTGTTAATGTTTTTTTTATTTTTTATTTTAAATATACATTTGTAACTGTTAAGTTTCTTCTCTACACTGAAAAAAAGGGTGTTATGTTGGGATGTGAGTTCCCTCATGTTATTATTTCTAAATAACTTTTTTTTTTTTTTTTTCAGTCAGTATTCTTGAAAAAAAAGTGGACCAAATTAATTCTAAAAATATGACCTTTTGGAACTTCCAATTCTTCCCATCAAGGGGAGTTTTTTCATGTTTGACTAGCAATAGAATGGACCCATTAGTAGATGAAACTCAATGAAAATGCGTCTAGAAAGTTGATGACTCCAGCATTTACGAGTTACAGAATTTAAATTAAATCCATTAATTATATCTTTATATGCTCCTCGTGTAGTTTGATAAGGTGCATCTGTTTGAGATATGATAGTTATTGGTTAGTTCTTACTTCTTAATTAGATTATGATGTTTTCTGCAGATTGGGGTGGAGAATATACATAAGGACAGCAAGTATGTGTTATTTTTGGATGATGATGTTAGGCTGCATCCAGGATCCATTGGAGCTCTCACAGCTGAGATGGAAAAAACACCCGAGGTATGGTGTTGGGCTCACTAAAACTTGCTCTCAAAGTTTTTGGCTAACTTATACACTCAAAATATGATTGTGGGCCCACTGGTCTGAACTGTAGATTTTATTTATGATCTTCATTTTATGCAGATATTTATTCAAACTGGATACCCTCTTGATTTACCATCTGGAAGTTTAGGGAGCTACTGTATTTATGAATATCACATGGTATGACAGTCTCATTCTCTCTTCGAAACTTCATAATTATATTTTCATAAGTATTACAACTTCATACTTCATTCTTTCTTGATTAGCTGTCAAAATGAGCTAGAACAGTAAACAGCTGCTGTATGAGTGTGGTTCTTTGAATGTTCACTCTACATATACAGTACTATATCCCGTATTTGCTTTACGGTCAAATATGCTGTTAGGAGAATTCTTATTGAAATTCAGGAGAACTAACAAATGTAGGAATACCACCTTTCATTAGTGAACTGTATATTCTTCACTTATGAATTCCACTGAGAACATAATGTGGTAGATGATGTGAAGGGATGTGTGCATTTGTACATATACTCATTTTTTTTTACTTGCTTATGTCATATTTCGACTTATGAGTATATTGAATTTTATTTTTATGCAGCCTTGTTCTATGGGCTTTGCCACCGGTGGAAAAACATTCTTCCTTTGGGGTGGATGCATGATGGCAAGTGGTTGCTTTGCTACTATCTTTTAAAATCTCCATGCGCCTCGCTATTGGAATGTTCTTCTAACTACTTCAGATTGTTTTCAGATGCATGCTGATGATTTTAGGCAAGACCGATATGGTGTGGTCTCGGGGCTTCGTGATGGTGGATACTCAGATGACATGACTCTTGCAGCAATAGCAGGTAATACGGCGTTGGACTTCTTCATATTTGGTATATGCTATATAATTTGATTTTAGTGGAACATTAAGCTTATAATATTGAGTCCAGGGGCTCATAAGAGGCTAATTACATCACCTCCGGTTGCCGTCTTCCCGCATCCCCTTGCAAGCGATCTTAGTTTCTCATGGTTTGTCACTCACTCAGTTAAACACGAATCTTTTGAACAATTCACATGTTGACCTTTTGACTTCTTGGATAGGTACTGGAATTACTTGAGGAAACAAACATTTGTTCTCGAATCATACACTACAAAGGTTAATTGGATAATGAACCGTGCATTATTTTCTGTCCACTGCTATTTGTCGTGGGGATTTGTAGCACCGTACTTCATGGCTTTGGTTCATATTGCAGCAGCTTTGAGAACCTATGTCAAAGGGTACTCCTTTGAGGATACATGTTCTTCTGGCGGTGAGCACACTACTCCTTTTTAGGTAGGTTAGTATTGATTTTAGCATAACTGGAAATTGTTAGGGAGATCCTAATGTAGAACATACTAGTTTTTATACTATTATTTATTATAGAAAAAAGATCCATGTACTACCCTATTCATTCCGTTTTAGTCCCTGAACAATCTAGCGTTCCGTTTCACTCAACGGTCACCTTTTTGTTCTATCCTTACCGTTAAATTTAGTTACACAAACTGTGAAACGTGTTGACATGGGAAAAATTATTGACGAAATTTGTAGCTAAAATTAACAGTTGATGCCAAAGTGGAAGGAAATGCGACATAGTTTGGACTAAAATGGAACGAATCGAAGTTCTATGGAATAAAATGGAATAGTTTATGGATTAAACCTATAGTACAATGACCTTTTTGGACTTTCTTCCAAATTCCAATATTATCATCCTATGTTTTTAATATCAAGGTTACTAATTCTCTACTAGGTGCTTCGAGCAATATGTTTCAGATCATTGTAGATGTGCCGATGTGGATGCTATATTTATTCATATAGTGAAATCATGCTAATCTACACTATTAGTAATAACTGCCTAGGTTTTGTTTTTTAAACTTACTTTATTGTGCATTTAAGAACCCTCAAGTACTTTATTAACCATGAACCCTCAACAGAAATATTTGGCACAGCTTTATTGTTAGTTCTTAATAATAAACTTTGTCAAAATGCATCGTGTTTCTCTTAGTGAGTAGGTTTGTGTATCATAATAACAAGTTCCGTCTCGATAACATTTTGTTCTTACGGTTCCATAAACTGTTCTTACCCAGGGTTGTTGCTGGTGGGCGGCCTAGCCACATGTACCATCTTAGAACTCCTTTCTATGTGGAACTTGACGAGGATAGAAGTTCAACTATGCAACATGTTATCGCCCGAGGCACCACAACTCTCCCTCGCTACCTATAACTGGGGCCTTGTAAGTATTAGATCTTTTTTCCCTATCATATTTCTAACAGTTTAGCTATCGCGTATTGCTTCTAGTTCGTCCTATGTATCCAGACTCACTAAGAATTGAGAGGCTAAATTGATTCTATTAGGATAATTGATTTAGAATTCAAGCAATAAAAAAGCCATGTCATCATCTTATTTGTTGAACAACATAAGATACTTGTAGAGCTGTTAATTTGGACCCAATACAGATACTTGATTTAATGTTATACGACAATATTATAATTTCAATTTCTAGACTCCCTGAAAAGGAGCAAATAGTTAGGTGGTTGAAGTACGCCAAGTTTGGACAAATAGGTCAAATATAATTTGAATCAGACTACTGAGATACGACTAGGTACTAAACTGAATGAGCTTGTTTTCATTTGAACAGGTATTTATTGCTATGCTGGTGGACAATTTTCTATATCCAATCTCTGCGATTCGCTCACATTTTACTCAGTCTATCAACTGGTCCGGTATCCGTTACCATTTGAAGGATGGAAAGATAAGCAAGGTATGGTACAACTCAAACACATTATTTTATTTCACCGAGTTGCATATTGATTTTGTATGGTTCCCATATTTGAGAAAATGACAACACAACAAAATATCCGAACTGAAAATTTTCACTGTTATGTCCGTGATACACAACCAAACACTTCTACTGTGAAAATTAGTACAAGGGTATAGCGTGAGCTTTAGACAACGATAAATTTGCTTACTTGTGATGTCCCAATGGCGGGAGCCTTGTGCCCTAAGCCACCCTTGACGCAACAACAGTAAATTTGTTGTCTTGTGATCTTGAAGTCATGAGTTTGAGTTAGAAAAAGCCTCTTTGCAAAAGCAGAGAACTTGTCGGGCCGAAAAAAAAACGTACGTGTTTTTATCGGACAATCTTTTGTCAGTCCTAATGTGTCTCGTCCCTTAGTTGGAAAGTATAGAGCCAAAACAAAGTTGCAAAATATGAACGAGTGAGCTTTTTGGCCCTACAAGCGGCCCGAATTCTCAGGTTGATCTAAACTGTCCTTTTAGTAGAATGGTACATGATGAGCCTTGACGCAATAGTAAATTAGCCACCTTGTGATCTCGAGGTCACAGGTCGGGACAGCCTTTCTGCAAAGCAGAGGTAAGGCTATATACAGAACTACCTGGACCCGACAATTGGTGGGAGCTTCATGCACTAAACCGCCATGTGTAGAGATTAAGTAATCAAAATCGAAGTAACCCTCTAATTTGTTTTTATTACTTACCAAAATTCTACGAACTACGTATTGTGCAGATCGAAAGAAGCAAAGAGAGCGGTCCAAAATATACCGACTTGGGAGGAAAGCATTTGTACGGGAAGAAAGGAGGCTCACCAAAAGTCTCATTTATAAGCTCGTTGGCGAAGAGTTTGGTCCAATGGTGTCTGCCAAAGAAGAACGATAACTAGAAGCTCACTTCAACCAACGAAACACCCGAAATCACATCTCCTTTTTCGATCGGTTTGATTCTTTTATAGCTTCTGAGCTGCATCTCTGAGCTGATTCTGGAGTTCTCTGTACTTAGCTTTTGTAACTTGTGAATTCAAATGTGAGCTAAGCAAGAGTTGTGAAATCATATTCTTTGTAAAGGATGTGAGCTTTGGAAATCATATCATTGTTGGGTGTGATTTTGTTGTTCATTTGAATTTATTGCAAAACTTACCTCTCGTGATAAGGTATCGTTTGGATTAGAAAAATTGGTCTAGAATTAAAATAGAGACTATTTTAGGACCCGACTATTTTGGTCTCTGAACTAATTACAAATTAAAGTAGTCACTGAACTATTGTATAAAAACTCGACCCAAATGGTTCTCGACGCTACAAATAATAGAAATGCAAAGAATTATTGTACTCACTCAAGTCATGAATGGTATCGAAGAAAATAAAATTGTTATTCTTATAAATGATACATTTAAGCTATAGGAAAAGCCATTAAAACAATATTTTTAGTTTTAGCTACATTTTCTCTATCAATGCTCCAACTCTCCAATGTAGAAATCTTCAATCATGTCAAAAACTCGGGTCGCATGTTGTGGCCTGAAATCGAAAATATCAGATCATTAAACATTTCTGCACGAGTTGGTTAAGACGACTTAACAGCTAATTTAACGATAACAATTGCTGATTATGTCGTACATGATGTGAGATTTTCATAAAACCTTCGACAAAACAGTTATCATCTAACAATCTAACATGTTTTAATGTTTCGCCATTCTTATGCTAATTCAAGGAACATATTTTCTTGGAGATAAGCGAGATCATTAAAATCGAAGATGGAGACTAACGGAGTGCATACCCGAAAAATCCGTCAGTTGAATCATCCCCAGCATGCGATAGTATGGCATCTCCACCCGGGTGCTCCTCAACGTATGAGGTAACATCATAAACCTTATAGATAAATAAACAACTATAAGCCGTGAAGAACCTAAATATCATAACATTCAAGACTATACGAAGCATCAAAATTGCAAAATACGACTCACCTTTTCCTTTATGATAATCCAACAATCAGTTCTCTTGTTATGTGAAGAGACTTCTGATTTAGTGTAAACTTTCAATGCCTGAGTGCCAAATACAAAAGAGTATGATAAAATAAAAACATATATGAGTACTAGAGTCCTAGCCATGAAAGGCGTCACTGCAATGATACATACAATGTGGAAGAAAATGGGAAAAGCTAATGGTCCTTCAACTATTGAAAACCGACCAAAATAGTTCATGAACATTAACTTCAGTCAATTTTTTGTCACCTTTGCAGGCTTTGCTGGTGTGACACTAAAAAAATACATTGAAACTAGTATATGATAGAAGTTAACGCCAGGGACCATTTTGGTCAGTTTTCAATAGCCAAGGGACTATTTTGGCGTAAAATTAGTTCAAATACCAAATTAGTCAGGTATTGGTAGTCCAGGGACCATTTTAGTAGTTTTTCTTAGAAACAAATGCTTAAAACAATATTGAGAAAGGAGGATGATTCTTGACGCAACCGAAGGTTGTTGACCTTGTGACCTTGAAGTCATGGGTTTAAGTTAAAGAAAGTGCAAAAATAAATGACTCCCAATACGCCACAATAGCAAGAGACTCATGCACTGAGCCACTCTTTAAGAAGAATAAAGGGTGTTATTTGGTAGTAGCTTTTTCTAACAATTAAGGAAAACAGTAGTAGTTAATGACAAGAGGCGCGAACAGTGTATAGTTCTCGTTGTACAATGTTTGAGCAGTAATCTTGTACTTAAACACGAGAACCAATCAAAGCTTATATGCATCAACAACAATCTCCTTCAAATCTAGAACCCTAACACGAGCCGCAGATGCATATCAATCAACAAACAGTAACAACATTTTTCACAAAGACACACATTACAAAAAAATACTTCACATGAAAAGCATATAACCAAATAAGAACTTCAACTAGAAAGGACACCAACGATACACAAACTGAAGTTTCGTATTCAAATTGCGTAAACAAACTCACTATCTATAAACAACAAAACATCGAAACTAAATAAAGACTACCTCAGAATTTGACTGAACCTTCTGTGCAGGAGCTGCATTGGACAAAATTTCTCTAATCAAAACCTATTATTTACTATACAGTATACAATGTAGTAACTATATACACATACATATATATGAGCACTTACAAATTGAAAAATAAAATGAAATGTCACCTGGTTTTTTACTTCTGGGAATCAATATCAACAGTCCCAATATACCCAAAATCAATGCCACTCCAATTATCAACATATCTCAAACTTCAGCTCCAACAACTGCACACAAGCACACACACAAACAAAACAAAAACCCAACTTTACTAAACATTCAAAATCAAATATTTTGTATGAAAAGTACAGTTCCAAAACAAAAAGATCAATTTTTTGTTACTTTAACATTAAATTTCAATTAGTGGGTTATCCAGAATGCAATAATGGGCGTGTTTGGTTTGTGAGAAAATGCAAGAAATAGAGTGTTTATAGAGATATTTCCACCATATCTCAAATTCAGCTCCAAAGACTGCACACACACACACAGAAAACAACTTTACTGAACTTTCACAAAAAAAAAAAAATCTATGAAAATTACAGTTCCAAAGATAAAAAATTTCACTTTTACATCGATTTTCAATTAATGGGTTACCTAGAATGCTATAATGGGTGTGTTTGGTTGGTGAGAAAATGCAAGAAAATAAAGGGTTCAGTGAGTGATTTTCGGAGCTACAGATTGACCAAATGTGGAAAAAGCAAGAGAACAAAGAGAAGCTTCATAAGCAAACCTGTAACAGAGATTCAATTTGGGCAATTTGGCTTTCGATTCGTTGGTTTACACTTTCGATGGCTTGTGCTCTTCTCTCACTCACTTCCCAGTTTTGTGAAACTGATTTTGATTCCGATTCTTGAGTTCGTCAGAGTCAAGAGTTTTTTTTTTTTTTTTTTTTTTTTTTTTTTTTTTTTTTTTTCGAAGAAGTTGTGTGTTTGTGTCTGTGGTGG
>JAYMTH010000386.1:0-21953 GCA_036897465.1 Pelargonium australe
ATTTTATACCTAAAATATTTTTATTAATCATACAAAATATATGAGAAAATACATATAAATAAAAATCTTATTTGGAGCATAGAACCAGTCAATGCAAAAGTCAAAACATCAAACATGGATTTCTGATTTACTTCCGCGTTGGCGGCGGTCTAAATAATGGGTATTATTGACTTTTAATTTTTAACTAATAATATATGTCACCAACTTTTTAATTAACCACCCACATCACCGACTTTTTATTTATATACCATCTAACACTTGTATTAATCTAGTACTCCGTATATAGTAGTGAATCCAAGACAACTACACATAAGAAATAAACAAAAATCAATGCTTCTTCACATCAGACACGGGCTGTCAAAACAGACCAATTATTTGCTTAATCCTATATTCATTAAGTAACTAGCGCAAAAAAAAAAAAAAAAACTCTAACCTGTTGGGTATGTTGAGACGGAATAGTAGATAATTTTTTTAAGCGACGGGACAGCAAGATTATTCAGGATAGTATTTCTCACATCATAGTGAGGGGCTTTTCACTCTGTTAGTTGGTAGTTTTCCTTTTAAGCCCATAAATCTCACCTCATATCTTCAATAAGAAGGCTCGAACTTGAAACCCCAAAGGAAATGCAAAGCGTATCAACCGCTTGCTCAATATGTCTTTTAAACAGTGAACATTAAATTTCTCAAACTAACAACATGAATGACTTCAAATCAATATTCGAGAAAGAAAATGTTAGAACATCTTTAGTTTTGGGAGAGCAAACACGAGTAGCATCGAGGTTAATTGTGTACGGGATTTTCATTATACATATAAAATTATGTATCTATGAAGAACGTTAAAAAAAAACGTATCTATGAAGAACATCATATCAATATAATTTTTCAACTGCAACCGTGAGTATATACAATTAGACCAAACCACGTAAAATTTGTGTCCTTTAATTTATTTCCTTGTTGATTGTTTTATTTTATCATTTCATCATGTTCGTGTTTTAGACACAATATTCAAATGAATGTCTTGTCAAGCGTGAAGTAAAATCGTTTTTGCGAACACTAACACACACATTTTACAAGACAAATGATAACTACATTTTTCTAATGAATTATGTAGTATTATATATATTTTTTTTCTATTAAAGTCAAAGTTTCTAGCCAAGTTGAGTTTTATTTTTCAGCCCAATATGTACACATGAAAGATGAGAAACAAAGAAATGTTCAATACTAGATTTAAAAATGTTTGAGGATGTTATTATATTAATCAATGACATCGTCTTCTTACCTAAGATTCTTAATTGAAAATAGGCTATAAACTCATACCAAATACACTGCTTTATTCACCAGAGACCTTGTGTTCGTATTTCTTTCTTTTCTGGCTTTGCTTTTCCCTAAATCTACCCCCCATCCAATTTCATATAATTTGCAGTAACATTTTCTTGTCCCAATTCAGCTCATATGGCTTCGTTCAAGACTACGCTTATGGCTACGTTTGATCATCTCGATCTGTTCGATAAAATGAAGTGCAAAAGCTGGATAGAGAATTTGGAGTTCTTCTTGCAACAAGAAAACATTTACTATGTTTTGACCGAGCCTTGTCCCAAAGTACCCAAACACGCCACTGGAGACGGTACCATCAAGATCAAAATCGCCAAATGGAAGGAAGACGATTGCTTGTGTCGTAATTTCATCCTCCGAACAATGTTCAATCCTCAATTATGCACCAAGTGCAAAACCGCTAAGGATTTGTGGGACACTCTCAAAACAGCTTACATGGACGAAATGGTATGTACCCATTCTGCAGTGACAGATCTAGGGGTGTGCTATAGTAGGCATAGGCTCACCCTAGTTTGGTATATTACAGATTTTTAATAATTAAACTGACACGTGAATCTGATGGGTTTTTTTTTTTTTTTTTTCTGTATGGTAAGAAACAAGAAAGTTGGAGGGAACTGAGGATGGATTTTTTCCTAAGGCAAAAGGAAATCGCTTATGTACTAGTCGAGCCATGCCCGAATGCAGACCATATACTGTCCGATCAAGGCAAACACGAAGATATCAACGAGAAAATTAGAAAATGGAAGGAAGACGATTACTCGTGCCGAAACCTTATCCTTCAAGAAGCTGTTGTTCCTCAATTTGCCAAGTACAAGACCGCCAAAGACTTGAGAGACACCCTCAAAACATTCTACATGACTGAGGATGTATGTTTCTCAAACATCAAGAACTCCATTTCTTTGCGAATTTCATAATCTTAACTCTTGTTTCTTTTCGTGCAGTCGTCGAGGATAGCAGAGAACAACAGAGAAACGATAAGGGTAAGGAGGGAGGTAGTTCAAAAGCATTACGAGGACATAATCACGAGCCTCACGAGGAAGGAACTCGAGGGAAACGATGAAATCGCAAGACTTAAGCACAAGATCGCCCAAGAAGACGAGGAGATTGCGAGGCTTAAGCAAGAGAGAGGCAAGATGGACGATGTGGCACAAAAGAACTCCGAGGAAACAATCAAGAAGCTCGCGCAGAAAGTAGCTGAGAGCGACGAGGAATTGTCAAAGCTCAAGCAAGAGCGAGCCAAGAAAGAAGGCGATGATCGCGAGGAAACCACGAGGCTTAGGCGCGAGGTAGCTCAAAAAGACGACGAAATCAAGAGGCTTAAGCAAGTTGTAAGTCAAAGATCCGATCTTGCTTGTGCCTCGAGCACATTGAGCAGCGAAAGCGGAGTGATCAAGAAGCTGAGGCAAGAATTGGCTCGAAGAGACGAAGAGGTTAAGATGCTGCGCTGCGCTATCATTCCGGCATGGAAGCAACTGGACAAAGCTATCAGATCGTTCTCGAAACAAAAGTCATTGCCATTAGAAGAAGAAGACGACGAAGAAGACGTCGGTGATGATGATCATGATGGTGCTAAGTTTGATGAATCTGATGATGATTGTGATGAGAAGATTGAGCTACAAAAAGAAGAAGAAGATGGAGATAAATTATTGGAGGTGATTTATCAGCAAATTCATAGACAACAAGAAGTGTTTCAATTAGAAGAAGGAAGCGATGGAGTGAGTGAATTGCCAGAGATTAATGTTGAGGCTAATGATGAGTATAGGATTTCCAAGAAAATAGACATTGTTGGAGTAAAAGATCATGCTCCATATGGCTCCATGCTCTCCTCTCTCAACTTGGTTAACTTTTAGCTACATTCAAATTTGATTCAATATGTAAATCTTGCTCCTATGTACTACTACTCAATTCAATGAAAATATATTAGGTTTGTTGATCCGACTCGATTAGGTTTATTCTTTTATTGAATTCGTAATCACTACTAGCTCATTCTATTCAATATATTTGCAGACGCCGCGTTATCATCCCATTCTTCATTATATGTTAGATTGACTCTTATCATGTTTCATCTGTATTTTGAATCGTAATTGAAAAGATTAAGAACCAGTCTACTTGTTTTACTATTGTAGTTAAGTCCCTTAGGGGACATCCGATAAAATTTACTATTGTAGTTAACATTTTGACAAATTATATGACAGTTGGTCAAGAACCCGAGCTTTCGAGGTTACGCCCAAGATGTGTTACCGACTTACCGCTTGTCCAAATGGGCGAGGTTATTAATTGTTTCTTAAATGGATGATTTTGAATAATATAATGTGTAGGATTATATATCCCTAGAAAAGCTCACATGAACTTGTTTGGGATAAAAGTATCATCTGCCGTTTTCTAATAACATAAAAAAAAATACAAAAAAAAATAATAATTAATTACTCCGTATATTATTCCAATCCAATCTTATGAAAAAGATAAATAAAATAAAATGGTGAAAATTGCAAAAGTAATGCAGTAATTTTTAGATGTATTTTGACTTAATTTTGAAAATAACTTTTAGCAGTAATGTAAAAGTCAAAATGTAAGAAAACAAACCCGAGTACCCGACCCGTTTGTCTCCGGGCCTGTTGGGCGTGAAAGTGAATCTGAAGTCGGAGTCAGGTGCACCAACAGGCAACTGTGAAGTGAGCACATGTAGCTGAGCCTCGCGAATCGGGAGATTTGTGAGTTGCTCTGCTTCCCAATCGTCCATGCCGGAGTTTGCTTCACCTCTCGCTTCTCTCCGATCACCGGTACCAATTCATCATCCTCCTTCTTTCTATGTTTTTGTTAGGGTTTTTCTCTCAATTTCTGCTTCAGTATCACAGTTTTACTTCAAAATTGACTGCTCAATTCCGCATTTCTGATCCTTCTCTCAAGGATCAAGACATCTCAATCTTTTTTGCATTCTTGCTTCTCGAAATTCGGTACTGGTTTATTTCCGAGAAATTTCAGGAAAGGACAGTGCTGTACAGTTTTCATTTTCTTCTTCATTTATGCGTTTATGCTTTTATTCTGTGTCTTTTTTACTAATTGATATGCGACCGCTACTAAGTTACGATTTGTGGAGCTGCTTCAGTGCTGAACAAAACATTTCCTGCATTTTAGTGGCTACCAAATGGAGGTTTAGATCTGTATTGGGGTTTTTACTTCAGTATGTAGTGGAATTAGAAGCATGGATACGGTCTTTATGTTGAAATGATTGATAGTGGATGTGTGCGTAAATTGTTTGGTTAGATCTCAGGTTTCTTATTTGCCTCTGCAGTTCTTTTCTTTTCTTTTTCTCATAATTTAGTTGAAAAGGAATATTTGTCCTTTAATTTTATAGATTAAGTTGGGGATTTCTGTGTCTTGTTGGTCTCTTAGTTATGGGGACAGTAGAAAAAGAAAATGCTAGTTTGGGGTATTATACTAAAAAAGATTTAAGTAGGTGTAGTGTATATATGTAAGTCGAAATGGATTTTTGGAACATTACTTCATACTTTCAATGGTTCCCACTTCCCAGGTGTGGAGGTTGACTGGTCTTTACTATGTTTATGCAATACACTAACTGCTGTGTGGGACTGTATTGTGTTGTGTGTACAGTTAAAGCTCCTTTACTAACGGAGATTATTTATACTAAATTGCTATCTTCATTATGTTTTGGTGGATATTACTGTTTTTGTATTGGAGTAGCCTTTTTCTTTTACTGAACTTTTACTTGATTGAACTTAATGAATATGTTTCTACGGCTATTACCACAATGTCTGTATGATTTTTCGTGTATGCATTAATGCATGCATATATGTTTGTGGTGTTAGTTCAGCTGTCTGAAATATTTTCAGGCTGCTTTGTTTGGCATGTTTAACGTATCACATTCCTAATGAATATGTTTCAATTGCTCATTTGTATCAACAGTGAAGGATCCTAAGGTTCCTGCAGAAGTTGGTAGACACAGATAGCTTTTGGGGTTTCTGTAACGAAAATTATTGTACAACAATGGGGCGTCTGAAGCTGCAATCTGGAATAAATTCAATTGAGGAAGAACCAGAGGACTTTGAGGCAACCTTTCCTAACAAAGGTACTTTAGCATGCATGGTCAATTCAGAAATAGGAGCAGTATTGGCAGTCATGAGGCGGAATGTAAGGTGGGGAGGTCGGTATATGTCAGGTGATGATCAGCTAGAGCACTCTCTTATTCAGTCTTTGAAGTCATTACGCAAGCAGATCTTTTCATGGCAGCATCAGTGGAATACCATAAGCCCTACTGTGTATCTCCAACCATTTCTTGATGTGATTCGATCTGATGAAACTGGTGCCCCCATTACTGGTGTTGCATTGTCATCCGTTTACAATATTTTAACTCTTGATATCATAGATCAGAATACTGTTAATGTTGAAGAGGCAATGCACATGGTAGTTGATGCTGTGACTAGCTGCCGGTTTGAGGTGACTGATCCTGCATCGGAAGAAGTTGTGCTGATGAAAATACTTCAGGTTCTTTTGGCTTGTATGAAAAGTAAAGCATCAGTTATGCTGAGCAATCAGCATGTGTGCACCATAGTGAACACTTGTTTCCGTATCGTTCATCAAGCAGGCAGTAAAGGTGAATTGTTACAGCGAATAGCTCGCCACACCATGCATGAACTTGTCCGGTGTATTTTCTCACACCTTCCAGATGTCGAAAACACAGACCATGCATTGGTTAATGGAGGCAGTACTGTTGGACATGAGGTATGCACGGCGTTTTCCCATTATTTGGCTGTGATAGGCTTCACTCCTACCTAAAAAAATGCTGAATTTTTTCGTTTTGAATTATGCATTTTATCATTTCTTAAGTTTTAAAATCTGGGCTTGGGTGTCTTAGCTAATAGAACTAAGTATCCTTATTTTGAGATAATTAAACAGATGTGAAGAGCACGTCTTCTATTATTTGTTCAGTGGTAAGATAGTTTCTTTTTGAATCTGAGTAAAGTGGAAGGAAATTGAAAGGAATATGCCAAGTGGACTAATTTTGAATGAATAGATAAAAGTAAATTCTCATCTTTCTTTAAATATCCTTAGTTTTTTCAAGATCCATATTAGGGTTGATGCAATGCCAAGTGACATTATCAGTGATTTATCTGCAGTTCCGTTGAGTGTCCAAAAACATGGGCCATAGTCAAACTCTATCTAATACTTCAATAGTTTGGAATATTATATGGATATATCTTAAGAAGTAGATAAACTTCATACATATTACTATATTAGCAACAATACATGTTTTGTAGGTTATCTCCCAAAGGTGCTTATTTGTTAAATGACATCAAATGATGAATTATTGTGTCAGTTATGTAGGATAATATGCCCTTGACATTTTCTTCATGAAATTTAGTCTTTGTTTCTGCACAGATACCTGGGCTAGATAATGATTATGCCTTTGGGAGTAAACAAATGGAAAATGGTAATGGAAGTTCTGAATATGATGGTCAACCATCCTCTGGGACTCTTTCCAACGCTTCCACAGGTTTGAGAGCAGCCGGCATGGATGATTATACGATGGGAGCTGGTAGCAAAAAGGAGGCTACTCCATATGATTTGCATCTCATGACTGAGCCATATGGAGTCCCTTGCATGGTGGAAATATTTCATTTCTTGTGTTCTTTGTTAAATTATGTTGAGCATATGGGAATGGGCCCTAGGTCGAATACCATAGCATTTGATGAAGATGTGCCTCTTTTTGCCTTGGGCTTGATCAATTCAGCTATAGAATTAGGTGGACCATCCATCCGCCGTCACCCAAGATTATTGAGTATGATTCAGGATGAATTATTTCGCAACTTGATGCAGTTTGGTCTGTCAATGAGTCCACTTATTCTTTCAAAAGTCTCTAGCATTGTTCTCAACCTGTATCACCATTTGCGTACTGAACTCAAACTACAACTTGAGGCTTTCTTTTCCTGTGTTATTTTGAGGCTTGCACAAAGCAAATATGGAGCTTCATACCAGCAGCAGGAGGTTGCCATGGAGGCACTAGTTGACTTTTGTCGGCAGAAGACATTTATGGTGGAGATGTATGCCAACTTAGATTGTGACATTACTTGCAGCAATGTGTTTGAAGAGCTTGCTAATTTGTTGTCAAAGAGTGCATTTCCAGTGAACTGCCCTTTATCTGCAATGCATATTCTTGCGCTGGATGGATTGATTGCTGTTATTCAGGGTATGGCTGAGAGGATAAGCAATGGACCCCTTAGTTCAGAACAGTCTCCAGTGAATCTTGAGGAGTATATCCCATTCTGGATGGTGAAGTGTGACAATTACAGTGATCCTAATCATTGGGTTCCGTTTGTCCGGCGGAGGAAGTACATTAAGAGAAGGTTGATGATTGGAGCAGACCATTTTAATCGTGATCCCAAGAAAGGGCTAGAGTTTCTTCAAGGAACGCATCTCTTGCCTGACAAACTTGACCCCCAAAGTGTGGCTTGCTTCTTCAGATACACAGCTGGGTTAGATAAGAATCTTGTTGGAGATTTCCTGGGAAATCATGATGAGTTCTGTGTTCAGGTTCTTCATGAATTTGCAGGGACCTTTGATTTCCAAGACATGAATCTAGATACTGCACTTCGGTTGTTCTTGGAGACTTTTCGCCTGCCTGGAGAATCACAAAAGATTCAAAGGGTGCTTGAGGCATTTTCAGAGAGATACTATGAGCAGTCACCACAGATTCTTGCAAACAAGGATGCAGCTCTCTTGTTGTCCTATTCACTTATTATGCTGAATACAGATCAGCATAATGTACAAGTAAAGAAGAAAATGACAGAAGAGGATTTTATTAGGAATAATAGGCACATCAATGGAGGTGGTGATCTACCTAGAGAGTTCTTGTCAGAGCTTTATCATTCAATTTGCAAGAATGAGATACGCACTATCCCAGAACAAGGTTCTGGTTTCCTTGAAATGAACCCAAGCCGCTGGATTGATCTGATGCACAAATCCAAGAAAACTGCTCCTTTTATCCTGTCTGATTCCAAAGCATACCTTGACCATGATATGTTTGCAATAATGTCAGGTCCAACAATTGCTGCTATCTCTGTGGTATTTGATCATGCAGAACATGAAGATGTTTACCAAACATGTATTGATGGATTCTTAGCTGTTGCAAAGATTTCGGCTTGCCATCATCTTGAAGACGTCCTTGATGATCTGGTGGTGTCTCTTTGTAAGTTCCCAACCCTTTTGACTGCGTCATCTGGTGAAGAACCTGTGCTAGCCTTTGGTGACGACACAAAAGCCAGAATGGCAACTGTGACTGTCTTCACTATCGCAAATCGATATGGTGACTTTATTCGTACTGGATGGAGAAATATTCTGGATTGCATCTTAAGACTGCACAAGCTCGGTCTTCTTCCAGCTAGAGTGGCCAGTGATGCAGCTGACGAATCAGAGGTTCCTGCGGATCCTGTACATGGGAAGCCTATAACTAATTCCTTATCTTCAGCACATTTGCCATCCATTGGTACTCCTAGGAGATCCTCTGGATTAATGGGCAGGTTCAGTCAACTGTTATCTCTTGATACAGAGGAGCCAAGATCACAACCTACTGAGCAACAACTTGCTGCGCATCAACGCACTCTGCAGACTATCCAAAAGTGCCACATTGACAGCATATTTACGGAGAGTAAATTTCTGCAAGCTGAATCCTTACTCCAGCTTGCCCGAGCACTCATCTGGGCTGCTGGCCGTCCTCAGAAAGGGAACAGCTCTCCTGAAGATGAAGATACTGCTGTCTTCTGTCTGGAGTTGCTGATTGCAATTACCTTGAACAACCGGGATAGGATTCAGCTTCTTTGGCAGGGTGTTTATGAGCACATAGCTAATATTGTTCAGTCAACTGTTATGCCTTGTGCCTTGGTTGAAAAGGCTGTCTTTGGACTTCTTCGAATTTGCCAGAGACTGCTTCCGTATAAGGAGAACCTGGCTGATGAGCTTTTGAGGTCATTGCAACTTGTGTTGAAGCTTGATGCTAGGGTTGCTGATGCATACTGTGAGCAGATTACTCAGGAAGTTAGTCGCCTTGTGAAGGCTAATGCCACCCACATCCGATCCCAAATGGGGTGGCGCACCATCACAGCCCTACTTTCCATCACAGCTCGGCACCCAGATGCTTCCGAAGCTGGGTTTGATGCGCTACTGTTCATTATGTCTGATGGAACCAACTTATTACCAGCGAACTATATTCTATGTGTAGATGCAGCGAGGCAGTTTGCCGAGTCTCGTGTTGGACAAGCTGAGCGGTCTGTGCGTGCTTTGGATCTTATGGCTGGCTCTGTTGATTGTTTAACACAGTGGGCAAATGAGGCAAAGGAGGGAATGAGGGAAGAAGAAGCCGCTAAGTTGTCTCAGGATATTGGGGAGATGTGGCTGAGGCTTGTGCAGGGACTGCGGAAAGTTTGTTTGGATCAGAGAGAGGAGGTTAGAAACCATGCCCTCTTATCATTGCAAAGATGCTTGACCGGAGTGAATGGGATCCACCTCCCTCATGGCTTGTGGCTACAGTGTTTTGATTTGGTTATTTTCACAATGCTTGATGACTTGCTTGAAATTGCTCAAGGACACTCCCAAAAGGACTACCGAAACATGGAAGGCACACTGATTCTTGTCATGAAGCTCCTGTCAAAAGTGTTTTTACAGTTGCTCCATGATCTATCGCATTTAACAACCTTCTGCAAACTATGGCTGGGTGTTCTAAGCCGAATGGAGAAATATATGAAGGTTAAAGTGAGAGGAAAGAGAAGTGATAAGCTGCAGGAGTTGGTGCCTGAGCTCCTAAAAAACACCTTGCTTTTAATGAAGACTAGGGGAGTCCTAGTGCAGAGGAGTGCCCTAGGTGGAGATAGCTTGTGGGAACTGACATGGCTACATGTGAACAACATTGCTCCATCTTTACAGTCTGAGGTGTTTCCTGATCAAGACACCGAACAGACACAGCATGAGCAGGGTAAAACTGGAAGGGAGGGTTTGGTGTCTGAAGAAATGGTGACTCTTGCTTCAAGTTAAACAGCGTTGTTGGAGAGAGCTGGCAACGGTTATTGACAAATTATTTAGTGTTGACAATCTGATAATGCATGTTATTAACACGTGTTGAGGAGCTCAGCATTGTCGGTTTTAGAGGTTCTCTTTTAGGCATTAACTGAAGACACTGGTAAAAATTGTGCCAAACATTGATACAGGTTCGAGCTGCAAGCTGTGAATTCGAGCGGTGGAGCTGGCCTAATGAGATTCTTTTGTTCCCCGAAATTTCAATGTTTGGTTGGAGTTTCATCTTTTGCCCCCAGGAGACCTTGCTGGTGTTTCTTCAAATGATTAGTGATGGTCTAGTTTTCACCGGTTTGTAATGTGGTGTTTCTCTACGAAGGAGAGTGTAATCGGTCATATTGGATGGTACCTTAAAAAATCCGAAAGGGAATATACTGTATAAAATTGCAACTATATCCCTTCTATATTTTGTGTTTGTTTTGCTCATTTGATGTACAGAAGTCGAAATTATTACTCCTTTTCGTGTATTGTTACTCTGTCATGATAATCAAGCGTCCTAGTTTAGTTTTGTTGTGTGAGATCGATGAGAACATTTTAGAGCTGTATTTTTCACCAGAAGAACCTATAATATCTTGCAGATAATGAAATTGTTGAGAGATTGTGTATTTTTAATTTTCAGAATCCTTAAAACTCATTTTTCATCGTCCTATGAAATGGGTTTGATCTTAATTTAAGGGCAAATTGCATATCAACCCTATGAGGTATTGACTTAATATGTCACTACCAGTGCAAACTTTTGCACATAACCTCCCATAACTTATAAACAGCCTTTTCTATTATAATAACACCATAAGTCTTCTATACTAAATGATCTGGCTTGAATCAGATTCAATACTAACTCTATCCCACCCGCACTCTGCCACCCAACTCAAAGCTTTACGGATTGTCATGACCTCCACCAAGTTCGGATCAAGAGCGCCAACCAACCCGACCTCCGCCCCCAACATTTTCCAAAGAAATCTTGCACAATCCATCCCCCACCCGATGTCTCATGCTTAGCAAAAATTATGCCATCCGTGTTTAATTTAATCCGGCCTCGCGGTGGCGGATATATTTTACACGCTCTTAAATCTGATTTAAATCCAAATTAAATTATTTAATCACTTTACAAGTCCAACATTTCAAATTAAAAATAAAAATGTTTTTATTTTATTTTAAATTTTTAAACTTTGGATTTCCAATATATTATTGAGTTTTGAAAATATCGTGGCCGACGGCCCAATTTCGGCGATGGGTTATAAATGGGCCCAGATAAAATTATACAAAAATCAAATATGGGCTTCACAGGCCCATCTCAAATGAGTCCAATAAAGCTTCCTTCTTCCTCATCAAGAAACCCCAATTCTCAACATTCTTTTCTTCAAATCTCTCTCATCTCTCCTCTCGCCATTGACGTTTCTCTACAATCGCAGTGAGCTTCGATACACAGCATTTTGGTTTCTTGAAACCAGCACAACTACTAATATTACAATTTTTTTGTGTAGGTTACTCTCTATTTAGCTTACAATGGGAGACAGTCAGTACTCATTCTCGCTCACAACTTTTAGGTATGTAGCTGATCTCTGACCCTATTTTTTTTTGTTGTTCATCGGAATTGATTTCTTACTAAATTGTTTTTGTTTTTCAACAGTCCTTCTGGGAAGCTTGTTCAGATCGAGCACGCCTTAACGGCCGTAGGTTCGGGCCAAACATCACTAGGGATCAAAGGTATTTTCTCTTTGCTTTCTTTGATAAATATATGATTTTGTGTTACTGGGTTTCGCTATTATTTGATGTATTTATGGGCTTGAAGTAATTGAGAATGAGAGGGGTTTTGATGTCTTGATGAGAAAGTGAAAATTTTCCAATGTGTTAGAGACCCCACACTTTTAGTGTTACTCTCAAAGATATGTGGTCGTGTTTGGAACCCAAAAGTGGAACTGGGGCATTGTTTGTTGCACCATAACTATGTGGTAGATTAGGAGTTTCAGGGTTAGTTGGATGCACAGATTCAAAATTGGGCAATTTATGGTAAATAGGTGTTTAAGCGAGTCAGTTCTGCTGGATTAAGTTAAAATGTGACTGAATGATATTGGAAAAATTGGATGTGTTCATAGTGCTAGCGGGTAAAAAAATTGAACCTTTTGGCCAATTTCAGCCTGGATGTGTATTTAGGTTCTATTTGAAACTTTAACCATGTGTGTTTTGGTTGC
Source organism: Pelargonium australe (assembly GCA_036897465.1). Taxonomy (NCBI): domain Eukaryota; kingdom Viridiplantae; phylum Streptophyta; class Magnoliopsida; order Geraniales; family Geraniaceae; genus Pelargonium; species Pelargonium australe. Next base: position 12,606 of record JAYMTH010000386.1, read on the forward strand.
TGGTTTTGTTTGCTGGTTTTGTTTGAAGTTCACATATAGCAATGATGGATGTGGAATTTGGTGCATGTGAAAGTTTTATTTTAGTTGAGCATATGTATGAATTATCTTAAGTTTATATTTCATCTGGTTCTTGCAGCTGCCAATGGTGTTGTTATTGCTACCGAGAAGAAATTACCTTCTATCTTGGTTGATGAGACTTCTGTAAGTGTATCTCATAGTTCATAATTTCCTGGTTGAGGTTTTAATAATCCTTAGTTATGGAGATTGGAGAAAGTTTCGTATGTCTTCTTTGTTTATTTTCCCAGTTCTTATCTGATTTTAACTGCCGTATTTTCGATTGAAACTATATGACTATAAAATTCACGTCATGTGGTAGTTTATTGTATCTTGTTGAGAATAGCATAGTGTTTTGCATGTGGAAACTATTTTAAGACATATCATACTACAATTTCTTTTAATGGAATCCAAAAAATCATACAAGTATATTGTATTTAAAAATATCTTCATGTGGGCTGGGTGAAAATCATTTTCGTTGATTGAGTGGGAGATGAAAATAGTTTGAAATGAGTGGAACTTTGTTATTCCTCTTTTCTGGTTTGAATCGATGCCTCCTTCAAACCCTTAATTATGTTCTAATTCACATCTGCTATGATGTTAACTAGTGATTGTTTGCAATTCTATTTTGTAACAGGTTCAGAAAATACAGTATTTGACACCAAATATTGGAGTTGTCTACAGGTTTGCTTTCTTTATCTTAAACAGATGTGCTTTGGATCTGCATTTCTTAGTGGGGGATTTTTGTTTCAAAGACTTGGATAACACTGTTCTATTTAGATATATTTGGCTATAGGTTTTTTTTTTCATACTTCTTACATTGATATAAACTCATTTTAAGTGTTATCTTTTAGCTGTATGTTTCTCGCATCTGCTGCATGGATTACAGTGTATAATCACATTCTTCATCTCAAAGAACCTAATGATTTATATTTGGTTTCCGGATATGAGATTTGCCTCTTGTGCATTATCAAATGTTCCAAAATGTCTAGCAATATGGACCTATAGTGAGATAAGGAACGCATTCTATGTGATTTGCCACTTTTACTGTGCATATCTAGGGGAAGTACTCATACATTTGTTGTCTATCTTATATAGTTTCCTCTCAATAATTTCCTTGTCTATATTTACTATGCAAGTCGCTCTTATTAACCTCTTTCCTCTATGCAGTGGTATGGGTCCTGATTTTCGAGTTTTGGTTCGGAAAAGTAGGAAGCAGGCTGAACAATATCATAGGCTATATAAGGTAATAAATAATTTTCAAGGACCTGACTTTGTTTTCTGAACTTTGATTGTTTTGAACGTCTTTCTCAAAAATCTTTTATAGTAATTTTATAAATTTCTCATACAATATATTCATTGTTCTTTAGTGTAATTTTTATTTCTTGTGAGTAATATGCATGGAGAAGATCCAAGAAAGAGGGGATATGAGACAGGGCTACTATGTGAAATGGTAGATAAATGCATGAAACAAATGGAGAAGGAATAAAAAAACTCTAACCATGACTGATTATGGGAATCATTAGAAAAACTTAAATGATTAAAGTGCACTCAAAATGAGAGTAGGTTCCCTACCAGGACAATGACTCCTCGTAGCTTGTATAAACTATAAAATTTAAAAGCTAACAAACTGATTGTTTCATTACCTAAAATATTATTGATACTCTCCATATGATGAACTGCATTACTTTTAAATAACTATGTTTATATGTTTATTGAAGTTATGCTGTTTGTTTACGATCTAGATCTTGCTAGCAGTTTGTTATTTACTTTACCTGTTTGTACTTTATTTCATTAACCTGTGTGGTTGGCTTAATGCCTTATCATTATGTGTTTTTCCTCATCAATTGTGCACTCTTGTATTATGGAGGTTGTAATTTGCTTGCTTATAATTTATATCATGATTGCAGGAACCAATCCCTGTGACACAACTTGTGAGGGAAACTGCAGCTGTTATGCAAGAGTTCACTCAGTCTGGGTAACTTTACAATCTTCTTATACCGCTTTTCTTGAATTGTGATGAAAGAGACATCATTGTCTGAATATTGAGTATTGACTCATGAGTTCATTTTCCTACTGTTTTTGTTCCACAATGTACGGCCAACAGATTGTGCAATAGCTGCAAAAAAAATGATTATTTTGTCACATCAAAGTTTTTTCTTTTTCAATAGAAGTTTTATTTTTTTATTTTATACTTTTGGGCTCAAAGTCGTATGTAAAAAAGAAAAAAATAGTGATGTGGAGTCCTATTTGGTTTTCTTTAGTCAAGTACACTAGTACAGTAATGTTGCTATTCGTTGCACTTTTTTGTGAAGATGATATCTATGTTATTTCATCTTGGCAGTGGTGTAAGGCCTTTTGGAGTATCTTTACTGGTTGCTGGGTTTGATGACAATGGTCCACAATTGTATCAGGTATTTTCAGTCTCCAACATGGTATTAGATTAAATATTCAAATGCCTATTGTTTCTAGCAGATTACCTACTCATACCATATAATATATGCCAAGCCAATCACATTTAATTTGTAGATTTTTATTCCTGCAATTTATTGACTCCATTAGTATTACGTATTCTCTTTCTCTGTAGGTGGATCCATCGGGCTCATATTTCTCATGGAAAGCTTCAGCTATGGGAAAGAATGTCTCAAATGCTAAAACGTTTCTTGAGAAGAGGTGTTTGATTCGTTCTGCTTGTATTTTTCTTGCATTCAAATTGTTTTTCCCCCTCTCTTTTCATTTGCTAAAAAGCCATCACGCTCTCCTTTCAATATAGGTATACTGATGATATGGAGCTTGATGATGCAGTGCACACAGCAATTCTGACCCTAAAGGAGGGGTAATAACTGAACTTTATTGTTCTTCATGAATATGTAGGGAAGAGGATCCACCATGTACTGTATCACTTTGTTAAATTGTCGACTGTACATAGTTTCCATTTGCCTATTTGGTCCAACATGAAAAGCACATTCTCTGTTAAGTGCCAGCATTGCTGCATGAAAATTGTAGAAATGGATATGCGGTACTATAAAATAGCTGGTTGTTAGAAGGAAGAAATTTGCGGTGCTCACAGGTTTATTTTAAGTAATCCATGTTTTGCGCTTCACCCTTCACCAGGGATTGAGCTTCAAAAAGACAAGTGTGCCATATGGAAAGACAAATTTAGATGTGTTTTCAGTTTTTATAGTTTTCTGATAAGTTGCTATGTTTCCCTGTATATGTTCAGATTTGAAGGACAAATATCGGGAAAAAACATTGAGATCGGGATAATTGGCACAGACAAGAAGTTCAGGCAAGCTATCTCAACTTAAGTCTTCATTAGTTTGTGCTAAGAGTCCAGAATATCTAGGGCTTAATTGTCTAAACACATTGTATATCACTTGCTTTGTTGCAGAGTACTGACCCCAGCTGAAATTGAAGATTATTTGGCGGAAGTGGAATAGATTTCCCTCTACCTGCCACAGAAGCAGATTCACACCCCCACTTTCAAAATGTAAACCAAAGAAATCTTGAGGACTCTCAATTAGTTTGGCTTTGTTATTGTCAAGTTACTGGGTTGTTTTTTGGAACCAGAGAATTGGATTTGCTACACAATTTGTATTCACCTGAAGTGTACTGTGGGAGAATCTTGCTCTGTTGTTGATCTTTCTGCTTTTATGTCATAATTAATATAGGATAATCAAGTTCCTGCTCAAAAACTTAATGCTTAATGCTTAATGCTTTTTATTATTGATTCCAATGCTAAAATGAATTACACCCTATGTTTCAAAATAGTTTTCTTGCTTTCCACTTTGAGAGAAATTTATAAGTTAGTATATTTCCTCTTTTATTTCTATTGTAACAAATTTAAAAGTATTAACTAGACATATTGCAGGGATACTATTGGTAATTTATGTATATCTAACTTCTTGAAAATGAAACACAATATTATGTTAAGACAAAAAACAAGTGATAGAGCACTTACTTCGAGACGGAATGAGTATGTTCTTCACACATTTTTCACTAATTTCAAATGCAAAACGGTAGCAATCTTTTTGGTCATACGGATTCAAAATTCGGGGTTCAACTGGTGAGGGACAACCCCGTCGTTCACTTTTGAGATCATAATTTTGAGATGTGCACAAATTGACTTGTGAATCTTTTACCATTCATTAAAAAAAAAAAACATCTAAGCAAACTCAATCCTACTAATTAGTTGCAATTGCAAATGATATTATTTTATGTTCTCTTTGGAGTTTGTGAACTGAGATTTTTACTAGTCACCGGTTGTTAATTTTGTCAGTACATATTTTTCTTTCATAAGAATCTGCAATCCACGTGTCAATTTACTTAAAGACAGTTCATTTACGTAAACGAAAAAAAAAAAAAAAAATGATTTTCCCATTTGCCTGAGTGGATGAGAGATACCAGTTTGTTTGTTTGTTTGTTTGTTTGTATGCTACTGAAATGGTTGTGTTGAGGCAATGGAATTAGCACAAGACATTATCTTGAAAGATCTTTGAAACCCATAATTCTTTCATTCTCTTTACATAATATCTCTCTGTCTTCAACCATTTCTCAAACACCACAACTGGAACTCAGTTTCTGAATACTTTTTTTTCTTATATGTAAGTCTGAACTCATTTTTGTATCTTCCATTTTCATTTGCAGCTGCTTCTGTTCTTGCACTCTTTTGCTGCATTTATCACACTTCTGGGAATATATGGATTTTCAATGAAATCACTACCACATACATATAGTGCTTCAACTGTTACTTGCAAGTATTTGCTTATTTTCTTTTACTAGAAAATTTCCCAGTTTCATTTCTGATTTTTGGCTGCAATGGGTGATGCTAATTCACCAACTGGGGACCATATGTTGCTTTTTCTATATGCTCTCTGTGGTGTGCATGCCAATTGTTTGCTTTTTTGCCCCATAGAGGTCTGAGATATGTACATTTTTATGTTTCTAAAGCTTTTTCACTTTTATTCCTAATTTGAACTGACATATTTGTAGGTCGATTATCAAATGCGCGCTGAAATGCATATTCATAGAACCAAGAGGCAAATTCAGATCAGAGAAAGCTCTGATCAGTGGCTTCAAGTGCAGAGCAGAGAATTCCAATGATGTCTCTCTTGAGAATAAGCGCCTGCCCCAGCGCGAAAGCCTTTACATCGACAAACGAGGCAGATTCAGAAGCTTCAACAACAAAAAGCTCTCGAGGAAGCGATGTAATTCAGTTAACCAAACCTCACTCTCCATTAATCTCTATGATCTTCAAATGTACAAAGTTACAAACAACCATCACATTTTGTGCAGGTGGTACTTTAAAGGGCCAGGGATGGAAATATGGATCTGGCTTCGTCGATGGAATCTTTCCTGTTCTTAGCCCCATTGCTCAAGAAATTCTGAGCTTTGTGCACAAGGAAATGGACATCAATAGAGTTTGGGATTCCCTTGACACTCTTCCTATTTCTCATACCACTTGGGATGATATCATCAATGTTTGTGTCCAGCTTAGACTCAACAAACAATGGGGTCCAATTGTGTTGGTGAGACTTGAGAGACCTACTCATACCCCCTTTTTTTAATTTTCATTTTATACTCATAACTACATTTTTATCAATAGTACTGGCATTGTACAGATATGTGAATGGGTATTGTACAGAAGCTCCTTCAAGCCAGATGTGATGTCCTACAACTTACTGATAGAGGCTTATGGCCAGAAGTCACTTCATGAGGAGGCTGAAGCTATATATTTAGAACTTCTTGAAGCTCGATGCGTACCCACAGAAGATACTTATGCACTTCTTCTCAAGGCCTACTGCAAATCCGGGTTGCTAGATAAAGCTGAAGCTGTCTTTGCTGAGATGAGAAGATATGGCCTTCCCCCAAGTATGTTACTATAGATATATATGTGTTTCACTTCTCACCTTTAGGTCTATTGTGTGAGCTTATTGTAGCATAGGTGTGCAATTGTTTGGTTGAACTGTTTAGATTCTTGTTACTGTCATTTGGACACACAAATAGTAATGTGGAACTGTATAGTAATGATCCTTAATCCTTAGGTGCAATCGCGTACGATGCATATATTGATGGCTTAATGAAGGGAGGAAACTCTCAAAAAGCATTGGAGATCTTCCAGAGGATGAAGCGAGACGCCTGCCAACCATCCACGGATACTTTCACGACATTGATCAACTTATATGGGAAGGTTAGCTCAAGCCGCTATATGTAGCTTAATTATTGAAATTTAACACATGGAAAGCATTTTCTAGGGAACTCAATATGGAACATTTTAGAGGATATGTAGCTTGTTTTCTCCTCATAATTCAAGGTTCAGATGTGACTTTTTTACTATGCAGGCAAGAAAATCGTATATGGCCTTAAAGATGTTTAATGAAATGAAAACTCAGAGGTGTAAACCAAACATCTGCACATATACTGCTCTTGTTAATGCATTTGCAAGGGAGGGACTCTGCGAGAAAGCGGAAGAAATATTTGAGCAGATGCAAGAAGCTGGACACGAGCCTGATGTCTACGCTTATAATGCGCTTATGGAAGCTTACAGGTAATTAGTTTAGGATACTACAATGACTCAATGCCCATAAATTAATTAGTTCCATTCAAAATGTACTTCCACATCTGCTCCATTACATCAGAGTCCATAAAATTTTAGGTTTAGGCTACATTTATCATATGTGCTAATTGTATTATCATAGGCCTCTTGCACAAGATTTAAATATTGAGTTGGCATATATAGCAAGAACCATTCAGGAAAGGTTCTGATAGTCTGATAAACAAGTCTAAAAGCTCGGAAACTATGTTTTAGTGATCTAGATTCTAGAACTATGTGCGTGGTTGGTGTCAAAATAGGCTGAACATTAGGTGGACACATATCAGATGAACCCGAAGTTCATGCATTTTCTGTGGACAGCCGTGCAGGTTATCCTTATGGTGCTGCAGAAATATTCTCCCTGATGCATCATATGGGATGTGAACCGGATAGAGCTTCATATAACATCATGGTAGATGCATACGGGAGAGCTGGCCTCCACGAGGGTAAAGCTTCTTTTCCTTTTCCCCTCGTGTTATCGGTCTAGCCTCATAATCTCATCATATTAATCAATCAATTAGTACTCATCATTTGTGTAACTCTTGTTTTTGCAACTCTAGACGCGCAAGCTGTTTTTGATGAGATGAAGAGACTAGGATTGACCCCAACAATGAAATCCCACATGCTACTTCTATCCGCATACACCAAAGCCAGGAATGCAGCTAAATGTGAGGAGATTGTGGACCAAATGCAGCAATCTGGGCTAGAACCGGACACTTTTGTCCTAAACAGTATGCTGAACCTGTATGGCAGGTTAGGCCAACTTGACAAAATGGAGGAAGTTTTGGAGGCAATGGAAAAGGGACCTTGCGCAACGGACATTAGTACATACAACATCTTGATCAATATGTATGGAAGGGCAGGATTCTTGGAGAAAATGGAAGGTTTGTTCGAATCGCTCGAGGCCAAGAAACTGAGACCTGATGTGGTAACCTGGACATCTAGGCTTGGAGCGTACTCAAGAAAGAAACTGTACAAGAAATGCGTAGAAATATTTGAAGAAATGGTTGATGCTGGTTGCTATCCAGATGGAGGAACTGCCAAGGTACTGCTCTCAGCATGTTCAAGTGAAGAACAGACTGAGCAAGTTACTACTTTGATTAGAACAATGCACAAGAATATCAAGACTGTTTTGCCTGTATGATGAACAAAACAATAGTAGTGCATATAATGTATACATTTTTTTAGTTGACTACTTGAATTTCATTTTATGACCTCCAAAACCATCCTGACCATTCCACACACAAAAAAAGAAAAAAAAAAAAATTGTATTTTAAGTTTTCTCATGTAAAAGTCATTCTCATGATTGAAATGTTTTAATTGGAACATGAGAATCTCAATCTCATTCTTGGTTTTTCGTTCGAGAACAAAACTTCTAATACATATGTTATTTAGTTGTATGTTTTATGCGACTAAAAACTATCTTGAGTGATAAATATATTATCAAAATAGTTACAAAACGTGAATCTAGTTGCATTGAGTGTTTGTGTGTGAATACTACATGGAGCTAAAAGAAGCTGCTATATCAACAACTCGGGAAGGAGGTTCGGGAGTTGAAGTTTGGCAATTGAGTTTGGGGAAGATGCAACCCCAAAATTCACAAGTATAAATTACTGGTGACAAGATAAAACGTGACGCTCATACATCATTACCTAAGAATAAAAAAGACAAGATACTACCTTCCCAGTAGGAGGATCCTCCACTACAAGAAAACTTGCTAGGACATCAAGAAATATATCTTCCATCGAAGAAGAGCCTCTTACCTCTTCTATGCACCCAATTAGGTGTTTGGTCTCAAGGAGTCTCCTACCTCTTCACTACATTGAGACTCCACTCTAAGGACTTCACATGCAACTTGGCCATGAGGAGAGCCTTATGCCTATTCAAAACTCCCTGTCTCACTGGGACATACCTAAAACTCTTTGTCTTACACCGAATCATACGTAGAGCTCATCGACTTGCATGACCACTAAGACACCAACCGAAACGTAAGTGCTCTTAGTCATAAGAGATCCTCCTTACACCATGGAACTTGAAGAGCACGTGAAGGTTTCTAACTCATCCGACAAAGTAAATTCTTACTCTCACACCATATACGTTTTTTTCCCAACACAAGGTTTTCAGAACTCCAAAACTCCAATAAATAACATATCCATTAGAAATAACAGTGTTTCTGGCACTAATAAATAACGCACATAGTGGAGCAAATAGCTATTTAACAAAATCTGATTAGAGAGTGGTAAGTATTAAATACATAAGCATACATATAATAAAAAGGGAACATTAGTAATAACCTATTTTTTAATTGCAATTTGTGTTAACCTAGATCATGATTAGTAGTAGAACATATATAGACAATGGTTTTCTAAAGGAGAAAGTCCAGTCAGGTCCCTAAACTATCCAAAACGTGCTATTTGAGTCTCTAACCTTTAAAACGTGTCGTGCAAGTCCAAATGTCAGCCCATCGTGCCATGTAAGTCCAAACGTTTCCGAAAGTTGAGCCATACAAGGACATTCCGTCAAATTGAGTAACGGAACCGTTAAAATCTTATTAAAAAAATATTTTTTAATACGACTACAAGAAAATATGTTAACAGCGACGGAATCAGCGACGAGAAATTACCATCAGCGACGGACAGTCTGTCGCTGAAAATGCGGGAACGAACCCGCCAAAAATTTTTTGGTGCGAAAACGTTACGACG
>JAYMTH010000387.1:0-21874 GCA_036897465.1 Pelargonium australe
TTTCTTATCCCAAAATTGTCCATGAACTTTGTAATTTGACCCAACTTGGTCCCCAGACTTTCAAATATTGACCAAGAAGTTCAAGAACCAAATTGAATCGAAACACAAAAATTAAAATATCAAATTAGGTCAAAACACGAATATTGATAAACTATTTCGTGTTAAAAGATATTCAGAGACCCCTTTTAAGCTGTAACTTGAACTGTCCTTTGTTGGCCTCCAAAAGCAGTTTAGTAATATAGGATTTGGATTTGATGGAGAATTAAGCCTAATTAAATGGGGGCTTATTATGATTAGGTCATTGTGTTAAGGTTAAAATCATATATTACAAATATAATTATTTTTTATTATATGGTGGGCAATGAGCAGGATTGCAATTGATGAGACACGTGGTCAGAAATTATGAGTGAAGATTATAGATTTTTTTTATATAAAAAAGAGATAATCCAATAACAATGCACTAATGTTATGTAATTGGTTTATCCAATTTGTAAGTACTTTCAGAAAGGGAGAGCCAAAAGTAATTACACAATTTTGCTACAAAACAAAATCGTAAAGTAAGTTGTGGTGTTTTTTTTGCATATATCTTTTGGTAAGAAATTAATCCAAGGGTAAATAGCAGATAAATACTATGTGGTTTGCACTTTTTTTTTTTTTATTAGCAATTGAGTAATTTTTATTAAATGACCCGAAGGCTGCAAAAATAAAAGTACAAAAGAAGGCGTGGCACGACGAGTCTATCTCAAACACGAGATTGGATCCGCCACCCAAGTACGAAAATCAAAAGAAATAACAAACGAACTATCAATGCACGAAATTAAAGACAAGACAAAGGTCTGAATACGAATGACTGTGTCCTCCAAAGAGGGGAATTTGTCCTCGAATATTAGTTCGTTACGCGCTAACCAAGTAAACCAAAGAGTCGCATGGCAAGTTGCTTCCCAAAACTTGCTGCCTAAAGACTTACCGAGCTGGAGTCCGGATGCCCACGAGCCTAGCAAACCGGAGCAAGTTGCCGGTAAGACCAAGGCAACCCCCCACCAAGCAAGCACAGACGACCATAGCCGGGCCGTCCACGAACAGAACAGCAACAAATGCGAAACCGTTTCCCTTTTCGAGTCGCAGAGTAGACAAGTGCAGCTGGAGTTGCTGGCCAACACATTTCGGTGAGCCAAAACTGTATATATTATGAATTGACATCACTTCTTTACAAAACTGTATATATCTTGTCAGTATATAATATTATCACATGATTGAGTCAATATCTTTTTCAATTTTATCCGTACAAAAAATAGTTGATGAATGACTCAATTTACATTTGAAATAATGTATTCGTCATTTTCATAATAGAACCAAAAATTTGTCACTGACATACATCTATGTGTATGACGCACATATACATAAATTATTGAGAATAGTCTATTACATTAATTCAATCGCGATCAATATGTAACAATCATAGTAAAATAGGACAACTATGCATGCCCATGCTATAGTTTCATATAGTAGTGACATTTGATGGAAAAGAAAGGTATTTTTCACTCCCAAAAAATGTTGAATCTTGGTTAACATTATTATGAATTTTGAGGCCATTTCTAAATAAGAATGAGTCAATCAAGAGACAAATCACCCCAAAAATTGATAGGAACTAAGTGCCAAAATGGCTCTTTCATCATGTGGTTGGTAGGTTGAATTAGGAGGGTTTTAGCTACACATTGAACTTCCACTTATTTTTTAAAATTTTCTATCTAATATTTTATCAGTAAACAGAAGTTAGCACTAACAAGAAAATATATATGAAATTGACTCTATTAATTATTATAATGGCATACATAAAGTCACTCACTCAATCACTAAAAGCCCAAAATTAGGTGAGTTGATGAGGTGATAAAGTGTTAGGCAAGTTTTGACTGAAGTTGTTTTTGCTAATCATGCGTGTTAATCGATGCCTAATTGCAATTAATTAACATATCCATGTTTGGGAAGCTCACTCTTCAACTCATGCTTTCATATTCAAGTTTACTAAGAAAAAATAACAAGATGTTCCCCAAAAATTAGGGTTTTGTAATAAAAAAGAGATTCCAAAAGGATTAAGAAAAGGAATGTTAGATATAAGTAGGTCCTTTTTGGTTGTGTCTTTTTGCTTGACTTGGTGGATTAGGTATATGAGAAATTAGGGAAAAATTAACAATGGTGTGAATAGTCAAATATGGTTGGCATTTTCTTCCTTATCTTATGTTCTTTGTGATCCCAATAGCCTTAAAGACCAAAAAATATGGCTTATAGCTTTTACAATTTTATCTCTCTTTTTCTTGGACTAAAGCTCTTTTAGGGTTGATGGAAAGTTGAATCATGACTTTTGATGTCATGAAAGAAAAATTATTTTATCAAATTGTGAACATCAGTTGGAGCTTCAACAAAATAAAAATAAAATATTAGATTTTAGGAAGAGATATGAGCAGGCATGGGTAAAACTGTTTAAACTCTACTTTCATTAAGAATGAAGATTTTCTTGGTATCTTGTTAACTCCAACTATTAGAGTTAAAAACTAAGCTCATTGGACAAAAGTAGGTGCGTGTCGCATAATGATAAAAATAAAATATACATTCAATTAATTGTATACGGTGCTCAAGATATTGAGGATATGTTTGTAGAGTAACAATTAGTGTTAAGGGTATGTTTCGACGATAATCCTCTAATAATATTCAATAAGGTTTCAAAATGATAAAACTTGTGGAGACTAGATAATAATAATAATAAATTACTCTTAGTAACAAAATTAAATTATATATATATATATACTCTTACAATTGTCTCTTGCAAGCAATATAAATATTATAATAAAACATCATCACAATGGAATATTTGTCATAACTTGAAATTATATTTGAGAAAAGACGTTTCATGAGTCATAAAAATAGAAACACGCTCTATGTATCAACTTCAGCACAAGACAAGTTGTTTCAAATTGACGTTAACTTTTCCTTTCTTGTTTCTCCAACATATATTAATTTTTGAAAGAGAAGTAATTCATTTGATATGCATTTATGAGATAACTTGTGAATTCTTTAAACCTTGAAGACAATTGGAATTTAATAAAATTAGTATAAAATTATGAAGATTGATGTGAAAGTTTGTGAATTTAAATAAAATGATTATAAGAATATATTTGGAAGAAGTCCACTTGAAATGATGAATACTTTAGTACCTTTCTTTATGAAATCAAATAATTTGAATAAAGATTGGAGCAATGAGAAAAGATATGAGAACAACCAAGATTGACTAATTTTGTTTAAATGTCCAAATCAAAATGAGATTAATATTAATTTATTTATCATAAAAGTAATGGAATTTTTTTGGGTTTGTATTGTCGGTAATGTTTTTTTTTTTTTTTTTTTAACCGAACTTTTTTGGGGACCATGGGCCAAGCTATGGGCCCATTTACCAATAAATAGCTTGGAGTCAAATGAAAGATGCAATATTTTTAATTTAATTTTTTCTTTTTTTGCACTCTTGTACAAGTGATAGATTTTACTATGAATATATGCCTGATTTTTCATAGATTCACCTGAAAAACAATTAAAAACTTGCTTCTGTTGACTACTTTTATGGACTGGGAGTCACTCAAGCTAACAAGAAATTGCTAATTCTATATCATGATTTAACACACAAATGCGTTTTAAATAAATTTTTGGATGCGGAACGTTGATAATTTTTGCGACTTCTTTGGAAGAGGTTGCAAATTCAATTCTCTTTAGGCGAGACGTGTAGCGGTTATATGAAATGGGAGAGATACACTTATTGTGTAACTTGGCCCATTGGGCCAATTAAAAAAAACAAAAAAAAAAACTTTTTGTTGTTGAAATTGATGCACTTTTGATCTTTAGAGTTTGTTAAGGTGGTGCTTGAAATGAAGTTGATTTTTTTTAACCTTCATTTTCAAGTTTTTGATTATATATAACAATTTGATGTATAATCATTATAGTGAAGCAATGCAAGGACTACAAAACTGTTATTACCGAGTTTTCACGTAATAACTTTCTCCGATACTCAAATTTGAAACCTCCAAATAATTTGAAACATTTTTTATCGATTGATTTTCTTTCAGTTGGTTCACGCGCTCAGTGGCAAAAAGTTCGCAATGTATCACCCTAACCTTTCTATCAGTTCTCAAGTCACATGGCAACACTAGAATGGTCCTTTGGACTCAAAGAGCTTCCCATTATTCCATACAACATCCATTACCAATGAGAAACTAGTGTAGAAGATTTAGCACAACTCTTTGGTTTATGGTACATCAAAACTTTCTTGTCATCTAAAACAGGGGAAAAAGAAGAAGACCAATAATAACTAATTCAGAACCTCCATTTCTCTTGTACAGCCATAAAATGTCACTAAATGCTTCCTGTGGATATAAATTTCCAGTACCCCACATAAACTCTTGCTCTGCTCAAGATTTGCCACTGAAAAAACAGCTGGAAGTGTCGAAGATCACGTTCTAAAATCCTAATGTCAGTTGAGTGAGCCTCGTAAGCAGCTTAAGATAACGAGTGCCTCCTACTTCTTGATGGCGTGGACTTGGTTTCGTCGGCATTGGTGGAACCAGGGCTCTCTGATGTATCAGAGCTGCTAATGTCGCCGCCATGTCTTTCTTTGCTTGACCATAGCTTTGAGAAGATTTTTGATACCACCAAACCTTTCATTTTGGTCGCAGCAGCAACTTTCTCAGCGTTGTTTTTAGCCTCGTCATTGCTACTTCTATTGCCACCAGTCCCTAACCTCAAAGTGGCTAGCTCGTCCTTTAAAGCTTTGATCTCTTCAGCTGTTGGAACAGAGTCCCAGTCTTCTTCGGTGTTGGTTGTTGCGGACCTTGAGCTCCCGTGAGATCCGCCAGGGAGTAACGCCTTGATGGGGCCAGGAAGGTCCGGTGTGCTGTTCCCTGGTGGAGATGCAGCTGCCCTGGCTTGCTCAAAAAACAGGACTTGCACAACAACTCGCAAGGGAAGCCGTTCATTTTGCACAGCGTGCATGCATGCGTCAGCGGACAGTTTCCTGCAGTCCATGAGCTTGCATATTCTCTTCCTTTCGCTCTTGCTTATCCCCGGGTGTTCCTGTGATGAAACACATTCGATTTTAGCAATTAGTACAAGTTAAGAATCATTGTTAGTCTATGACATTTTTACTTTTTTCAACATAAGCCTACAATATGTTCATTGTTTGTCTATGACATTTTCACTGTTAGTCTGTGACATTTCTACTTTTTCCGACCTCAATATGTTTACTGATTGTCCATAACATCTTCACCGTTAATCTATAACACGTCAACCTACAATATGTTCACTGTGTGTCTATAATATCTTCACTGTTAGTCTAGTCTATATCTACGACATTTCAACGTTTTATCTGGTCTACAACTTGTCTACTGTTCATTTGTAACATGTACATTCCTAGTTTCAACGCCATTTAGCATGCACATAACATATGGACACGAATAAGTTATGAAACTAAAATAGCATATTTAGTTGACTGAAGTTTAACAGGTGATAGAGCTTACCTTGAGATACATGTCAATGGCTCGGTAAAGCCCATCATGAGTTGATCTCGAGAAGCTCGATACCATTTCTGCAAGATCAACAAATTTCGAGGGAGACAAATTGGGATCCCGAGCAATTTCAGCTAGGTAGCCATCAACCAACTTTGCAACCATTCCCTTCGATGTATCGGATACAAACCTGTGACTCTTAATCTCATACTCATTTTCCAAAGAAGGATCCTTCCGAGCACTCTGCTCATAAGTCACAAACTCCCAAACAAGGTTTTGCACAATATCAACATCATACATTGTTGTTTCTCCACTAGGGGCTCGTATCATTAGATCAGCCACTCTTGCTTCGTCCAGCTGCCGGCCAATTTTCCTCATCAACTCTTTTCTTTCCAATTCCCCGCATTCTAAAAGAATTGCAGCCCTCAACAACTTTAGCAAGAAACTGCAGGGAACACTATTCTTCTCTGTGGGTAGTAGCAACACAATGGTTTCAACCAAAGACCTGTATTTCACGAGATCACCACCTTGAATCATACCCTTGCTAAAACCTGGCAACCTTCTCAACGCATACGCACTCAAGGCCTCTCCAATCACATCGCCAGAAATTTTTCCTTTAGTTTTTATCGTTGCTATGACCCGCTTGAATAAATCAATATGAAGCTCACAAAGATCCTCTACCCACCAGTCCTTTGGAACCGTCGGGTTTTTCATCACACCATTCCACTGTGGATCTTTCCCATTCTCAGATGGAAGCTTTTTGCGGTTATAGGTGTAGGACCACTCTACCTTGGAAGTATCGATTGAAGTTTTGGAAGCAATGGAATCAAGGCAATGGCTGGCCACCTTAAGTTCTTCGGACCATGGATGAAGTGATCTTGTAGTTTGGAGAACAATAATCGAGTCTTTCCAACTCCGGAAAATGCTAGAGTTAAGGAAGACTTCAATCTTGTAGATGAGATTCCCTTTTTCAACTGTTTCATACATCTCAAGGTACTCGGCTGCGCATCGAGCTGCTACCACGTTATAGGCATTGAGTGTGACCGTCATGCCATAACAGAACTTGGCACATATTTCAAACGCAGCTGGTCCACCGGGGATATCATGGATGTGGATTTCATCATCGTTCTCATTTGTGGTTGCAACTAGCTTTTGTAGGCGCGCACTCTTGGATAAAAGGGGAAACTACAAAAATGTTGATATAATAATAAATTATGCATCCAAATATATCGGGTTTGGTTAGTCAATCCGAAACATTACCAATTTAGCATGTACTAGACTTGTTAATCAATGTATTGAAAGTTTGCAACCATACCTTGTGCAGATAGAACTTAACGTCCCCAATGGTAACAACTATGTCAGTTGCTAGCTCCGTTGCCACGCTCCTGGAGACAAAAACAGTATCCAGTTATGCTAGTGATAAGCTTGATTCATAAAATTTATAACATTTCATAAAGATAGAAATATCTTACTGGATGATCACAAAGAAATGGGGGAGATTAAAGACAGGAAACCAAGATTTTCTTAGAACCTGACTATCGCTTGATAAACGATATATGACATTTACGTGTGAAATTAAGGATGGAAAGCATTTTCGATGGGTTGTAAAATGAATTAATTGCTAAGTTGTTCTTCCAATCCAGAGAAGATGGCAATAGATCATATTGCTTGCCCACTATCAATACCCGATGTCACATAACAATGGTTATCTCATCAAGGAGCCGTAACTGTTCCATGGCTCCTGTGAGGATATATTCTGAAACTGGAAAATATGATCACGGAACAGATCTTTCAAAGTAGTTTTTACTGAAAAGCTAAATTATTTTGTAACATTATATGAGGAACCAATAGCAGAGTATTTGCAGTGAAGCTCCTAGTGATTTGACTGACACACGATCTTTCAAAGACTATTTAAAATTTGAAGTTGCTAGTTGCTACGGTTCTATAAAGAAACTGAAACTGGTATTGATGGTTTATGTAAGCAAACATTTATCGAAGTTAATATCCGAACAGCTAAACACAACAATACACCAAAATAAATCAGTAGCTCAAGTAGAAAGATCTTTTGCACTCACCTCATATTTTCGCCATCAGTTTGAAAAGAATCGGGCTTGGATCCAAGTTTCATAAACTTCATTTTGACGAAGGGAAGATCTGATTCTCAGTTTTGCTTCAGAAATTATAATTCCTGCAAAAGTTCTGCTTCGGCACTGCCTATTGAATCTACTATTATCTTAAAGAAAACCCCAGAAGTTAGAATTGAACTCTCTTGAATGAGACCAACTTTCTGATATTCGAGGCAAGGAAGGATGAATCGAAAAGGAAACTTGACGAGTTCTATGGTATGATCGAATCTTTTTCAAAAACCAAGGCTACGAGTTGAGATAGAGAGGGAAAAAAGAGTAAATTCGGTGGTTTGATTTTCAACGATTCGTCGCTTAGATGGGAAGAGACTCAAAGCAAAGATTGCTTCTCTACTCGGTAACAGTAAGCACAGTCCCCGGGCGAGGAGGGTTAGCTAAGGAGACAAACCTACAAGACTCTTTCTCAAACATATATAATTCTCAAGCCCAGAGACACACCCACTTGCTCAAACCTGACACCACCGCCCATTCCTCATTTTTTATCCTTCCCTTCCTACAAACTAGCTCTCTTAGTTTTGTTTTACCAATGGCTCAGACACAACAAGAACCATTTTCTAATCAACTAGTTTCAAAACCCAAAAAGCACAATACACATTCCTTCACTCACCAATTCCCTTTCACCTTTGTTGCTGCGTTGTAGCAATAGCTCACCTGCAACAAACAACAGCATATCTCGGTATGAGTTGAGGAACAGCAAAAAGGGTAGACAACAAGCATCAAGTTTGGGGTTTTCTATAACCAAAAAAGAAAAAATATATATCATAAGAGCATAGAAACAAGCATCATTGCCACCAACAAAGGTGTTTCTAATTAGAGGCCAAACATGATGAAGCCAACCCACACCCACCATCACAAGATTGCAAAACACAGCCCAACTCCAAACCCAAACCCAAACCCATAACCAAAAGCATCTCTCCATGTCATTCACAACCAATATACAAAAAAATTAAACAATCCCATATCCTATTTCAGTATTTCTCAAGTGCTAACCAATCATACTCATAGAGACAATGAATCAAACACACAGCAGGCATAAAAAGAGAGAACCAAATTCAGCTCACACACATGATCATCAAGACAAAGCAAGCCATACCCATGTGAAAATATGCAGAAATTATTCCAGAGACATGAATTAAAGAAGTGGGTAGCATGAAAAACCAGACCTTTAGGTATGGAGGGTTAAGAAGGTGTGTGAGTTTTCTTGCAGCAGCAGAGTGTAGTAGTAAAGAAGAACAAGAAGAAGAGACACTGAGGCACAAATGCACTCTTGGAGCAGCTATTAGCTCTCACTTTCCAAAGTACAAAGAATCAAATATGAGTGGACACAGAGCAACAAAAGTGTGTTTTCACAGCACAGTTGCATGAGCAAGAACATGAGCTCTATGACAAGAAATAGAGAGAGAGAGTCAGTCCCCACATACCACAGAAACCACCAAACAAAAAAAAAAAAAAACACCCAAATCAAAAGATGAGCTGTTGCTCATCTTTGACAGCCACCAGAGCAACACACACACTGCACATAAAAAGCCAAGCTCAGAATGTTCCTACACCTTTGAATCAGCACCACCACCACCACCACCACACTTCACAATCTCCCATTTTTTACACACCTTTGATCAAACAGACAAATACCCAACAACAAAAAATCTCCCCTTTTTTCAAAAAAATCAAGATTTGTGATCCTATCTTCCTTGTTCCCTCCTTTAAGAAAAAAAGTGGAAGAGAAAAAGATTAAAACTTTAACCTTTAATTTGATTTTTCCAGGCACGAGGCCCCCACTTTTCTGGTTGGATCGATCTCTGCAACAATGGGCAATGCTCTGCAATGCACGCCAATCTGACATGCGCAACTTTGTTGCTCCCCAATTTACAGTGACACTGAGACTGAAACGACACTCCGTTTTGAAAACAGAGAGAAGGGAACAAGCTCCTGTGTACCAGAAAACGACCCATCCGTCCCTTCTCTCGTACTTTGATAATAATGCCATCCATCTCATTTTCTTTTATTTATTTTCACTTTTAAAAGCCACTTACTATATTCAAAAGTAAACCAAGTTTTGTTCCTAATTCCTAGCAAGTTATTATATAAAAATACTACTCAGCAAAAACGCGTTATCAATGTGTCATCGTGTCATGTTTGTGTCGAGTTTATCTAATTAAAAAGTGAAGTGATCAATTGCAAGTAATGCTCTTATTTTTTTACTTCAAATCTCTTATGTTTGAATAATGAAAACAAATTTTGTTATGTTTAAGTTTCGTATTATCGCGTCTCACATGTCAACACAAACACAATACAATTAACAAACATGAATTTTATGAACATATATAATAATTATTCTCTCTTGAAGATGCCATTTGCTTGTTGATGAATATTCACATTTTTAAAACCTCATTTTTTATGCACCAAAAAATAGGTTATGTGAACCTTGCACTATTGTAACGGTCAAGTTTGGTACGCCATAAAAAAAAGTGAACACTTTTGTATTATCATCATTCTATAGACGTGAAGCACATGACAAGTGTATCTTTCCAAGGCATTCATTATTAAAGAACAACATTTTGTTAAGATTTTTGTTTGGTTTTTAGAGGTGACAATATGAAATTTACGAGGGAAGTTTTTTTTAATTCGAGTTAAGCAATTCAGTTCACATCTTAAATATTCGAGTTTTACGTGTATATGAGGTAGATTTATACTAATTTATTTGATATGTTCAAAAAATGATCGGATATGTTTTATGTAATTTCAATATGTAAAATTGCAAATTAACAAGCTCATCATACTCATATTTGACCTACTATTTTTTGTACCGTTGATGACTAATAGATCATTTGATTCCAAGACAAAGCGATCTCATCTCAGTGGTTGCACGAAATCAAAGTTTTATCAATAATCGCCTAATCTTCAGCATCCCACACATTTATATCAACCCTGCGGTCCCCATAGGAAAGTGTATGACCAATCTCAAGCCACCCATCCCAACTCAGACCTTCCTTTTGCCATAAAGATAGTCGCATTGCACCCCATTTTAATAACATATGATTCTAGTCTTTGTCAACTTCTCGCAACCACAGATTGGTGTCATACACCACTCCAAGTCGATCTACGCTCTAAGACTTTCATTGAGACCGAACGCCCCCAAACCCCACCACCATTTCTACCTCCTCTATCGCTTCTGATTTCACGCAAGATCATTTCAAGCTTTTCAGATACTCCAACACAACATGCTTGACAACCCATCTTTTCTCCTCCGCTCCCATCTTTTACTAAACATCTAACCACCAATCCACAAATCGAACATGACTCAATAATTCATAAACGAACAAGTCAAAAATCTTTCAATCACTTCAATGTCATATTGTTCATCTCATATTGATTCCAATATCATTCAATAAGATTCAAACTAACAATCCAAATCTTAACTAAAAAATATTGCTGAAAATATTTTCACCAACCATTCCTTTACTATATAGTATATACCACAATTTATATATATATATAATTTCCAATAAAAAAGATGAACATAACTTTTCTCCCATACCATAGTGGACAAATTGTGACCACAATTCCATTTTGCTGCCCTTATCCAAATCCTTTTTTTTTCATCTATACCTCACATGCAATGCTCCATTTCCACTCTACCCAATGTCACAAAAAATCAACCAAATATATATATAATTTTGATTGGTTTTATCATATTCTCTCTGCCAAGCACATCCCCATAATAATGCTTAGTTTTATAATTAGTTAATTAATTAATTATTATCACTTTTGTGCATCAAGAATCAAATTTCAAAGTATTTGAGCACCTGATGAACCAAGAGGATCCAATGATGTTAATAATGCATATAATATATGAGAATTCAGATTGATTCTTCAAAAAATGTATCGGGACTCTTAATTTAATCTAACTAATTGACACAAATTTGAGCCACAATCTTTCTAAGATCCTAACAACACCAATTGGTCGGTTTTGGGCCAATTGTTTTTATAGTGAATGTTTAGTCAAAGTATTTTTATTGTGATTTTTGGATCATAATCAATATCAGGTCAATATTGATCATTTTAATAAAATTAATGGTTTTATTATTTCATATTTTCTTCAAGTTAAAGGTTAGAGTGTGAGATATAAAAATGTTATTGCACATTTTTTTTTCTAGACTTATGTATTGAGACTTCTTGGATTGCAAAATAAACTATAACTTTTTTTTATTTCAAAAATTAGTTTTCGACCATCATTGTCAATAAGAGTCGTCGAAAATTTAGTCAGTGTCACTTGCAATAGTTTGATTTTTCGAAAGATCAATAAACACTGAAATGGGTATAAGGTAAAGAGTCCAAATGTATCGATTGTCGTGATGTTCATGGGAACATACAAGTAGAGGTCCTACATTTCAAAATATGGACCTTCAAAACATGAGAAACCACTGAGAAGGTTGTGGAGATGTGGCCACTTGAGGAAAGGGCATGAATGTGGATATGGCACTTTGTGTTTGGACTAAGTGAACTTTGAGGATCTCTCCAAAAAACACCTTATCTATTTTAGCTTCTTGTAGCTACACTCTTCCAAGTGCCTTGAAAACTAAGATTGGGTTGAAATAGTGTGGAAATGGGTCACATTTACAACTCATTAGATAAGGGACAACTTTGAATGTATGGATCATATCGAGATTAGTAATTAGTTTAGCTTAAAATAGGTGACATCAGTTCGATTCAACTTTGATTTGAAAGTAGTCACCATAGATAAAAAACGATATAAAAACCACAAAACTAAATTATCGGAAACGAGTTGATGATCATGAATATACTTAGAGATTAATATTTATTTAATTTATTAATCTCTTTACGTGCATTAACGTATAACTTTGACACATCGTTTTCTTTAAACCGGATCATAAATTATTTGACCTAATTAGTAGAATAATTCAGTAGGTGTTATAAATAGTAAAGAAAACAAATGACTTTACCTAAACTTCGATAATTATTGCATATCACATGGTCACAGATTCTCATGTCACCTTGTATATATACTAATCATGACAGTCAATTCTTGAAAGCTAAATCTTCCTGACATGCTTCAAACAAAGAAAGAGAGAAAAAAAAAATTAATTAGATTGATGGTGTTGATTCAGTGTTCTTAGCTTCTTGGAAGTAAGCTTCAATGGCAGATATATATTTTTGTATTGTAGATTCAATGAACATATGATTTGTAGTTTATCATCAACTTGATTTGTACATTGTTTTTGCATCTTGGTTTGATCATTTCTTTATATTAAGATTATAATATTCCTTATCAAGAATTAAACATTTTATATGTTGTTGATTGATGCTAATATATATCAAACTAATGCAAATCATGTATATATTTTTTTTTAATATATAGTATTAATATTACAAGTAGAGAGGTCCAAGTACACAAAAGCCATCATAGCTCTCTCTTCCCAATTCCCACAACTCACATAGTCACATGTATGATTCATTGCCAATATGTGTGTGTATATATTTCTACAAAACACATGTTTCTTTATGTACAAAAAGATGAGATAAAAAGTAAAAAAGAAAAGAAAAAAAGAGAGAAGAATATTCTAGTTATGCATGGTGACAGAGTTTTGTGAAGGAATTGATGAAGAGCAAGCAGTATATATATAGGAGATGCTTTGCTGTTTATGAACATGCATGCAAGTGCAAGCCAGAAACTGAAAACCCTAGCTAGCTTGATTCCTTCACTCTTTGTACCTTCTTGCCAAAACAGCAATGTCACTACTCATGACCTACCTAGCTATCATTATCATTTCATATATAGCTTCTTGTGTTTGTTCTCTGCTCTTTGAATCATTGCTTGTTTGGTTTGGAAAATACTAGTCAAAAGCTAACTGACTACAAGTACCAAGAAGTTACAAACTTACAACACACAAAAGATGTCCATAAGGCTAGTGAGAAATGTTTGAGTATGATGTTGGTGATTATAGAAGAATAGAAACACTTTAAGAGCGAGTAGAAAAGCGAAAAAGTACCGAAGAAATGTGTTCAGGGCCCAAAACGATCATCTAAATGTTCTAAACGGTTGGTGAGTTCAAATTGAATATAATTGACCAGCTAAACAATTGTTCAACGCATTAATGATAAAAATAAATAATTAAATTTTAGTTTTCGTTTGTAATTACGTTTGGTATAATATGACGTAATAGGTAGAATTGTAAGTACTCACCCCCACTCTTTTTTTTTTCTTTTTTTTGTAGCTACAATTTGATAAGAAAACATGTACTATTTTTTTAAGCAACTCAAGCCCCTAGAATCATGAACTCATGGATGGTCATGAAACGTGATCACAAGTATGGTGAATAATGGGCCTGGGCCTGGCATGGAGGCTGGGTTTTCAGACTTGGGCTTGTCTGTTCTGTGGGCAATTTATTTGAAAGAAACTAGGACCGCCTCAAGAATTTTGGGGATCTTGTGTCAAAATTTATATTTGGGCCCCAAATTTTTTAAATCGTGCTTGATCGTAAAAAAATAAAAATAGTATAAAATGGTTGATTAAACGCAAAGATCCAAGTGTTGCGAACTATACTTTATATACAGGATATAACACAAGGGCCCTTTGTAGTGATCTTAATTTTATTGCAGTTTATAACCGCAGTTAATAACAGCAGTTAAAAGTCCAAATATCACACTATTGCAGTTTCTAACCGCAGTTAATAGATACTTTTATTGCAGTTTAAACCGCAGTTAATAAATGCAGTTATATTTGGGCCCACTATTCACCCCCTTAGTGCCAGCCCTGAAAGTAACCAAGCCCATGGTTAGTCTTTTTTTATTTATTATTATTTCTTTTTTTGAACTCTAGCCCATGATTTGTCATTAATTTTTAGATTTTTTATAAAAAAAATCTAAGGACTTTATATTAAATAAGAAAAATCAATCCAAACTCCTAAACCTATCACTAAATCAAACAATGTGACATATGATTTAGCTAAAAAAAAATAAAAACTTAACAATAAAAGAACTACCAAAACCAACACAACCAATTTCCATCTTAGCTAAATATGACATAATGTCAAAATAAATCTAACTAAAGGCACTAGACAAACCCTCCCCTTCAGTCTGTACTGCTTTTGAAACCATCACCACCTGAAAACCGTCTACCACTCCCCCACCATGTGCACACAGACTGAACTGCCCGCGACCTAGTCCTCCCACAACAATTCTCGCCAATTCCCCCTCACGAGTCTTGGCGAACTTGACTTGTTAGACCCACCTGTGAAATATTTTTTGCCCTTGTTACTTTTGTCATAGTTGCATCATTAACCGCCTTTGATGACTCCATAGCTCCTGCCATCTCCTTTAACCCTTTATTTCTCGATCACCTCTTGTGAACCTTCATGTAACTATAACCTTAGAACATAAACATTGAAATCCTAAAATTCTAAAAACCTGACTTCAAAAACAATACTCTTCAACGAGAGAACGACCGCCTTTAAGAATCTGCTCCTATTTATCCAGCAACTCCGGCGGCTCCGGTGCCGACACTACCAGCGGAAAGAAGCGGAGTTCATTAGGTTAGAGAGCTATTTGTGTATTTCATTAATTTTTAGATTTTGAACTTAATAGTTTATTAGTTTTCTTATAAAAATTGGAAAAAGGACAGTTGGAAACGTGAAATAATTAATGAAAATGGAATCTGCCAACTGCTAGATTTAGATTAATTGTGGATCGGATTAAGATGATTTGGAGGCTGATACGTGCATCTTTCTCATTTGTTCTTTGGGTAGCTAGCTTCAATCATTCTTTATTTGTGTTTTTCTATTTCATAGTCATGGGGTTGATTTTTTTCTTCCTAGATCACATTGATGTACACGTAATTAACAACATTAACAGTCAATTTAAATTTGAAAAAGCATATGCAATATTGATATAAGGAGTTCATGTTACGTTTTTAGCAAGCTACACTTTCATTATTAATTCGAGAACAATTATGAATAAAAGTATAAAGATAAAACAAACTTAGCTCAACAAAGAAATCGGGTTGTTACACCAATGATCAAACGAAAAAGAAACAAAACTAACATGATCACGTCGAAGAGAACAGAGAGAAATTGAAGCTCTTAATTTTCAAAATAGTCTCCTCAACACCAACCATTATATCTTTGAAAGATGATAGAGTTACTAATTACCATATATGCCACATGACAACAGGTCAAAGAGCACGGACGACTAGGAAGCATGCATCCCGTAACAGCTTTCCGAAAAAGTTGTGGAGACCCGACCACCATTGGAGCAATCAAGACCATACCCGAGCTTCTCAACAACAATGAAATGAGAACAATCCTCCGAATCACACATTTTACAAGAATTCGGAGACAAAATGCCCAAAGTTAAGAAAAACACAAGATGAAATAGTGCTCAACGTTTGTTACTTTTTATATTCACATGTAAAATACGTGCACTTAATGTGTCACGATGGATTGCCATAAGCCATCTACAAGTCTTCCATAAAATTGACAAATTTCTTCTATAATATGGTATGTACAAAAAACAATATTACAAGTCGCAATGCTATAGTGTATGTAGTAACTTATAATTAATAACCAATAATTGGAAGGTGAAAAATGAATAAGAATATGACAATGACCATTAATGAATGTCCTAATCTAACATTATCTAATATTGGCTCTTTCTATAGATTCCTTCCCATTTCGAGCCGGCTCCTCACTACCGGAAAGTTGACTTTTTACATCACCGTCGCCATCAACACCTAAACCGGGCCAAAACGCGACGGATTCCGCCGGGAAATTCAAGTAAATACCCTCCAACGATCCTCCTCCGCCTCCGCCGCCGCCGTAGTGACACCGCTTATGTCCACCCAAGGCCTGCCCGGAGGAGAAACTCTTGTGGCATATGGAACACTCGTGCGTCCTAACAATTGGGTTCGAGGTCAAACCAGCGCCCGTTGACTGCTGGTCGTCGGATCCGGCGGGCTTCCGGTGGCTGGCCTTGTGACCTCCTAGGGCTTGGTAAGATGGGAAAGATCTGTCGCAAACACTGCACTTGTAAGCGACTGACGTCATCGTCAACGTCAGCGTCGGCGGCGGCGGAAGTGGAGGGGAAGAAGCGGCGGCGCTTTGGTGGCCGCCGCCTTGAGCGAGCATGAGGAGGCAGAGAGCGAGGTACTCTTCTTCGGCGGAGCAGTCGAGGCGGGGACGCTTGGAGCGTTTTCGCTTGGTCCATGGCTCGAAGTCGAAGGTGGTGAGGTCCACGTCGTCGTTTTGTTGGTCGTGGAAGCGAAGGACGTTGAGAGGGTTTGGCGAGGTTGGAGAGTTGAGGGCTTGGAGAGCCATGGCTGGTGAGATCAGTAGTAGTGAAGCTTTGGAGATTGGAGGATATGGTTTTTTATATGAAGATCGATCGATCATAAATCATAATGGAGGTGGTGACGTGAGGAAGAAGAGTGGCGCACGTTAGTGTAAGTTGGTGGGAGTGAAGTGGCCATGTGGGTTGTGACTTGTTAACCTAAAAAGACTGCTTCTAACTTCCAACTTCCAACTTCCTAAGTCAACACCACCCCCTTTTCCTAACTTTCTAAGACATTGTCCTCTTTTGTTTCACCATCTTAATTTAACTATTTTCTTAGTCTTTACAACTATAACTAACTAACCATATGTGTGTGGGGGTGTCAGTGATAGTTGTGTTGTCTTTTAGAAGATGATTCAATGATTCAAGACATTTTCTCGAGAGATTATGAGTCTGCATTTCATTAGATAAAGGAAAAGTACAAAACAAAAGGTATTCACTTATGACAGGACAGAAGCGTGGGTAGCCAGCTCACACGATCGTACCCGATATCCACGGTCTACAAGAAGACTTATTCTGGTCAGCTTTGATCCAATTCGATCTAATTTGGTTTATTTCAACCCAAGTTCATATATGAAACATTAAACTCAATTAACAATCCATTTCAGACAACTCAATTATACTTATATTCAATATTACGAACTAAGTAGATCTTAATTGTAAATTTATAAATATCGGTAAACCACATCATCATATCATTTTTCTATCAATCGAAAAAAGAAATCACACCGATTACCTATATTGTGTAGTTGGCCTAGCACACGTTGGAGAGCCCAAACTCCCATAGATTTGGTACACTTTGCCTGTAGATGAATATTGGGAGTCAAATCAAGAGCAAAGAAGAAAAAGAAAGCACCAATTCCTAGTTAGATTTTGGGTCAACTCAAGTGTGCCCAAGTTGACCACTTGGTGCAATTGCGGCGTAACTTCTCCTGGAGGCCCACAATGGGCCCATCTCTTTCAGCCCAACCAATATTTATTAAAAAAATTGGTAAATTAGAACCGTATGGAGGGTAGTTTGGTCAAAAATATCTTCTATCTGTTTCAACGATCCAATTGCTTCGCGCCACCGTCTCCGGCTTCCAGACACGACCATGTAAGCTTAAGCTTTTATATCTGTTTCAAAAACAACAACAAAAAACCCAGAGAGAATCGTGAATACGAAGAAATTATAAAATAAAATGTTCAGGTATTTTGGGATCCGCGTCCCACCCAATCTCGCCGCGAATGGTAAAAATTGATTGGTTTTATAAATTTGTTTGTTTGTTTTTGTTGCGCCACCGTCTCCGGCATTCATATTTTAAGCCTTGCTTTAAATTTCACACCATTGGGATTCTGGTGGGAAGAGAAAATTCAGGCCCTTTAGGCTTTAGTGAGTTCATGTACTGTCTGTATGTATTGCCTAATTAACATTCCAAAGAAGCTTTGAAGCTTTCCTAGTATTTGCTCATCATGTCCATTGTTTTAATTAGCTGCTATTTTAGTTGTTGCAGCTCAAATGAGAAGCCAGATTAATTTGGGTTTTAAGTTATACCCAAAATTATTCTGGTTTGTGTGGTGTAAATAAACCGATTTTTTTTTGGTTTTGATAACATTTTCGAATACCCAAATCGTAGAAGGAAATGTTTCTCCAAAATTCCCATTTGGTTATTCAATCAATCTAAGCTTTTTGCATGCTGATCTGTTTAAATTGTGCAAGAAAATTCAGTATGTGTACTGGTGATTTGATGCTTGATTTGTGTTGTTTCTGTCTCTTTCTCTTAAGATTCTAAATCGAGTTTGCTGTATGCTATGGAACCCGAGGGGTTTTTGAGATTAGTAGCATATACATGTCAAAATTGCTACTTCTGGTCACTCTTTTGTACTGGTTGGTTGATAAGAAAATGGGAGAGGATAAAAGAGTAAGTTTTGAGGATTAAGATTCACAATTAGTAGTCTGTACGTCTTTTTTGAAATGGAACCATTGCATCTCTTGTCATAAGTTTCATATCATATCAAATTTGCTCAGTTCGGTTGATGTAGTTGCTTTTCTGTACTGTTTGTTTGAGAAGAAAATAGGAGAAAGTGAAATCACATGAGCTTTGAGGAACTATTTAAACAATATGGAGTTCTTATGCTGTTGTTTGGAACTTAGATTGGATTTCATGAAATACTAGTCGAAGAAGGATATTAACTATTCTGGCTTATTTCATAAAAAAAAAAAAAAAAAACATTCTGGCTACTGTGTGCTTTTGATTTGCTTAGCTGATCTAATTTCTCTATTTTGACAGGTTTCTCTGTAAACCTTAAAACCAGTTTTTGCATGGGCTTACATTGGCGACTGCAATCTTGACCATTGGCGCATTAAGAATGGACTCCAGATACACGGGAGAGATGTTGAAGTATAGTTTTTGTTTAATTGCTGTACACGAAATGTGACTGTACTGATTCTATGGCTTTTGTTGGACTGAGTAGATTTTTGTGCATTATATTCTGTTTTGGCAGACATTTGGAGAAGCAAAATGAGCTGTTGACGCAGTCTCAAAACTTAATGACACATGAGCTGCATAAACTTCAGGTTATTCACTAATTTTCTTTGCTATGTTATCAAACTTCATGATTATCTTACCATGTTTTATATATATTTTATACTGATGCTGAATTTCGGTGGATGTATATTCTTCGAGTGAAGTGCAAGATGTGAGCATTTAATTGAGTGGCGAGTTTTTTTTTTTTTTCTAATGAAATTCCTTTTATCAATTGAAGGTAATGCAACAGAAATGTGGTTAAGTTAGAGAATTCTTTTTATTAAAACAAAGCTCTGGTATCAACTATTTCTATTTTCTGGACCTATCCAAACAGTTGTACACTTTTGAAGAAGATAAGTTATTGTGAATATCGAGCTACTAAAATTGCAACCTCTACTGGCTACTGCTATTTGTTTGATTAGTTTGGCTTGATTGTTACGATTTTTAAAATATTATTCTTTGAAGTTATCAGTTCAAATTATGATTTTGAAACTTCATGTTCTGTACTGCATAGGTAGAAGAAGAAATGTTGATGTGCAAGTACTACGAGATTATGGTGGCTCAAGGACCGGCTGGAAAGGTGAGCACGTCTCTTGTAATTGTGTTAAACTACTTATCTCTTACAAACAAAATCTCCATTCCTAGTTAATTAATACTTCTGGTTCTGGTTGTCGTCGGAAACCATAAGGTAGCGTAGTACGGGTTCTATGTGCATTTGACATCTTTTTGCAGTTTTGGTTGGTTCGTGTTTGTACCATCATCTGGTGTACTTGAGCCTCTTTTTGTTTTCATCTTTTTGAGTTGCTTCAAATATGTGAAATGATGTTCCCTAGCAAACACAATTGTTGAGTTCTCTGTTTCTGAACATCATTTGACTGACAAAGTAATGATTTCTCATTCACTTTAGTATCAGAAGTGTTGTGCTGATTGTTGCATTCTGATGGCTATATTGTTTTCTTTCTTGGTGTCTCATTCAATTTGTCTAACGCTATTCTTCTTCACAGGAAAAAGACTCAAGCAATGGTTCCGATGCCGGCGAAAATGGACACAACACTGCAGTAGTTGCTAAACCTAGCAATGAACACTGAGAGGATAGCATGAATGTGTAGGAGTAGCCACCTTTTAAGTGTTTGTTTGGTAACACTATCGTCTCTTTAACGGAGATGCCACATAAGCAAAACTTGAAGGAGAGTTTCAGTAGCTTTTTCGGTAAAACCCGAAAATGGGATTCATGCTATCATGACGTTTTGTTAATACATTCTTGCCCCTATGAAAATTATTTTAGATTGATCTTTCTATATTTGTGGCTTAATGGTTTTCTTATGTCATTACTTAATGCTACGATGGTTTACTACTCTGTTAAAAGAGGTTGATTGTTTTCATTATGCCAAGAAAAATGATAATTCTATGCATATCATTCGAAATTTATGGAACATTATTGACTTTTTGGAACAATTCCACCCATTTTCAACCACCTCCTCAAACAAGCTCTAAGCTCTAAAGACAAACATTACTAGATGTGTGTGTATATATACACACACATATATGTATATTTTGCCTTGGTTCAACTTGAGGAAATAGAGAGGAGAATGGTAATTTTAATCCTAACCCAATTCTTTATGCAACTGGATTTAATGTCATTGCATGGGATCAGAGTGGCGCAGCGGAAGCGTGATGGGCCCATAACCCATAGGTCAAGGTTTTTTAGTACCCAGATTTTGGCCGAATACTTAATTTAGTACCCAAATTTTTATTGTGTCCAATTGAGTACACACACTTCTATTTCATACCCAATGTAGTACCTACCGTCTATTTCCGTTAATTTCAGGGTTAGTTGCTGACATGGCAGCTGACATGTACAAAATTGTTGACGTGGCATCCACGTGGATATTATTGAAATTTTAATTAAAAATTATAAAAAAAAGAATTTGAAAAACAAAAAACAAAAAACAGAATTAACAAAAAAAAATAGCAACCCCACCCCTTCTTCTTGTACTATCAGATTTGTTCATTGTTCTAGCCTTCTAGGTCCACTTTTTCTTCGATT
This sequence comes from Pelargonium australe, assembly GCA_036897465.1. Taxonomy (NCBI): domain Eukaryota; kingdom Viridiplantae; phylum Streptophyta; class Magnoliopsida; order Geraniales; family Geraniaceae; genus Pelargonium; species Pelargonium australe. Next base: position 21,587 of record JAYMTH010000387.1, read on the forward strand.
TCATTGTTCATTGTCAAATTTGATCATGGTTTGTCCACTTTTTCTTTCTCTAAATCATAAATGTTCTTCAAGTTTTAACCCTCATTTCAATTTTTTGTTAAAGTTTGGATTTTTATTTGGACTTAGAATAATTTGAGAGATGCCCATTTTGTTGCAGGTGCTCATTTCAAAATTGTGAACCCAAATTTAGCTCCCTGATCCAAAGTGGTTCACCCCAACAGAAAGTACTTTTCACTTTTTATTTGTGTTTGTTGTTGTGTTGTGTAGATGATAATACAAGCCATAGAA
>JAYMTH010000388.1:0-21866 GCA_036897465.1 Pelargonium australe
GCGAGGAGGTTTCCGGTAACCCCCACCCAAACCTCCGGGGGGTTGGAAAAAAAAAAAAAAAAAAAAAAGAATCTTGGAATCTAGTTAAGGTAGTACTATGACTAAATTTTTCAAACAAATGTTAGTTATGAATTTAGGGCTTCAGTTATTGTATTTCAAACTCCAAAATAAGTAATGAGTCAATGGAGGTGGGTATAATTCTCCATAATATAAATATGACACTTAATTTAAGATAAGATGCAATATAAATAGACATTTATTTTGAAACAAAATTATTACATATAGTAATATAAAATAATTACTCTATTTGTCCTAAAAGATTAGACAAGATAAAAATAAATTAGTTAATATTATACATTTCTTATAGAGAATAAGGAATCTAAGCCAATGTTTTTTTGGCTTAGCCTAAGCCAAGTCAATGAGGTGATGACACCTCATTAAAATTCATCCATACCCACCCAAGCGAATTGGTGGGAGCGGAGCGACCCGTCCGGATCCATGTTTTTTAATGAGGTGTCACCACCTCATTCATGGCTTAGCCTCAGCCAAATAATTATTGGCTTAGGATCCTCAATCCCTTTCTTATAATACAAGTTAATGTTGTACCTTTCTTGTTGTTTTATCGAGAACATGTGTAGTAACAAACTCAAAAGATGTTTGAAAAGTTTATGTTGAGGTAGTTCAAATTGATACATCCGTCTCAAATAGATTGAGTTTCTTTTGAACTTTGGGCCACAAATTGGGTTAGATAGAAGAAATTTCACCTTTAAAGTTTAAATTGTGTCACTTCATGCGTTTTGTTTGGACCAAAATTTCAAATAAAGCTTAATTCGACTTAAATATAATTGAATTGAATTTCGAACTCCCACAAATTTAAATCAAAACTACCAATTCTAATTGAAATCCAAAGGTGTTGCCTAATTTGAGTATTTAACTTGCTTGAACAATTTTATTTTTACTCTATATATTATTTTTATTGGATTTGGGAGCAACTAGGATTATTTTAGACCACCTGGCCATGTGATATGGCATGCTTAGCTTTTATTTTTGGGCTATAACAAGCATGCTTACTTTTAATTTAATTAATATAACAATCCCATACTCACCCAATTATTAACGGCGTCAACTATTATTATTATATTAGTCCAATAATAAAATGTAATTTATTTTAATATTTGAAGGTCACTTTAGTTGGTGGCTAAAAAATAGTAAATAAATAAACTCACCTATATTGTCTGTTGTAAAGTTCTCAAATCAAAAACAACTTTGTTTATCCATCTTAAGTATTAAATATGAATATGTTAAACACATACTTTAAAAGGTGTGACACTCTTATTTTATTATCTTTTATTTCGAAGGGGTTGATCATAATTTTGTACTGCAACTTATTTAATGAAAACCCATTTTGAAAATAAACTTTTATTTTCCGCTTAACTTTTTAATAATTATTATCATGTTTGAATAAGATCAATAGGAGTTGATACGCCCCTTAAAAAAAATATTATTGGTGCATGTGACATGTTAACGGTTTAGTTTATACAATTTAATTTCGTGCTGCTAATATTTTATGAAAAAGATTAGAAGTAAGTCATTATTATACAAAAAAAAATGTTCTAATTTAAATTTAAATAATATGCCTGCCATTTCCATTTAAATTATGAAGTCATTCGTTATGGTCTTCATATTATATAAATTTTCAATACCCTCATTCACATTATACTCATGTATAAGTTAGAAAAATTCAACAACCTTTTGCGTTAAATTTTTGTTGTTGTTGTTTACCTTTAACTCAATTCTATTTTAAAAGTGAATATATTAAACACATAATTACAACACACACACTCAACGATTTTTTTGGATGTCTTTCTTTTATATAAGCGATTTTTTTGGATTTCTTAAACCCGATCCCTCATGGATGTGCATGAGCTCACTATACAGCTCAACCAATAGTCGTTGGAGATTGTACTTCCATTAAAACTGATTACTACTTAAGATTTTAGCAATTTGAAATTTAAAACAATCATGGACAATGCAAAATATTACAAACTTGCAAATATTACTAATGATTATTGGATGTTCTTGTCAATAATTCTTACAATGATTGATGACGTGTTTTAAGAGGCTAATAAATTGTTAATTAGATTATGATTATTATTTGTTGTCGTGTGAGTCTCGTGTTTTCAATGCTCCTTTTTGGATTAGTTACTGTTTGGTGCAAGTTAATTACGACTCAAAGAGTTAGTTTTATTTTGTATAAAAACAAGAAAGTGTAAAGTGAAATTAAATAGTTATGTCGATAAAATATGAGAAATGAATTAGCTTAGTTAGTAAAGTAATTATACCAAACCATATTGTCCCGAGTGGTTAAAACAATTCTGCACGAGGTCTCTAATTCAAGCGAGGTCCCGGTTGGTGATAAAAAAAAAAAAGTAAAGTAGTTATGTCTCTACCAATATCGACATCCAATAGTAATACAAGAACTCTAATCAGTGCGTCTCTGTTTATTGATCAATCTTGCGGTAATCGATCTGATCATTTCCCAACCGTTAGATATGCAAAAAAACATTCTATGAAAACTTGAGTACCGAAGATAAATCACAGAAAATCGATTGAATTTTGGCGCCGGAAATGAAACGATTTGTTGATCAGTGCAAGCTATTAACTTCACCCAAGTCAATTGGTCGTTGCGCGATCTCTGGCGTCTTCGTCTTCTTCACCCAATTTGCCCTAGCACTGGTTCCTCACTACTTCCATGGCCACTCTTTTCTCACCCAATTCGCAATTTCAGGTACATTTCTGTGACTATATGTGGTCATGTATGTGGAAGTTACTTGCTAATTGATTGATTTTGTTTGCGCAGCTGTTGTGGTGCTGCCGATTATGGGGTTTGGTGGTCGGTTCCGGCGGCTGATTGGAGTCCGTGGATCAGCTCCGGCTTTCGTTTTCTTCAACATATTGTTCGTATGGAGTGTTTACATTGCTGTTGTTCGAAGAGGTGACGATGTTCTGCAATTACCTGTAATATTTACTCAGATTGAGTTGTTCATGTTGATATCAATTACTACAGCTAAACAGGATTGAAGGTTTTGCCCCTATGGTTGTTGATTAAATTGTCTCTAATATTTAGGGTTTGTTGAGAATTGAAAATTTGCACTGTTGATGGCTTGTAGTTGTCATAGAAAAAAAGGAGTAAAAACTTTGATACTTAGTTAACTACTCAGGATTTCGGGAACATATTTATTAAGTTTAGCCTTCAGATAGATCCATGCATATCCAGCTATTTATGGCATTGCCAATTTTACTCAAACATGCTCATCTAAGCACATCTTTTTCTTCTTCTTGATTTTGAAGTTAAAGAATAATGTGATTAAGTTTGGATTGGAGTCCTTATGTTACTCCCTCCATCCAAAAATGAGTGTCTTATTTTCTTTTTAGAAAGTTAGTTGTATCTTTTGAGTTTGTTACAACACATGTTCATGAGGTTACAAAAGTAAATATACAACATTCACTAACATCTCTTTAAATTTTCTCAAAATAGAAAACAAGACACTCAATTTGGGACAAAGGGGGTATGTTGGAGTTAATGCATATACCATTTGAGTAATGAGGGGAAATAAGTAAACTAAAACAAATATGTACAAGCAGTGTACGCTTTAAATAATTCCTAGCTATGTTTTCTTTCTTTTTTTGCAATCTCATGACTTCCAACTTCTGTGTTACTGCAGCCAATTCGTGGTTAATGGATGTTGTCTTTAACGGTGAAGTTGTCATGCTCATCATTGGTTTGTGTAGGTTGTTTGTTCTTTTTTCTTTGTGTTCCATTTTCAAGTTCATTTCATTTATCTGATCTCATGACACATCCCAAGAATATGTTTATTGTGGCAGTTTTTGTTTCATTTTTTCCAATGCTAATGATCATTTTTATAATACCAGGATCCTAACAAGTAACCCTGGCTTTGTAACACGTGTGACTTCCTCTACAGACAATCTAGATGAGGATTCAATGTCTGAAAATGAGATTTGTAGTGAGGTTGTAAACGTATATTAAGCTAACCAATTACATAAACTGAATGCACAATGACCTTGACTTTTGTTCTCTTGTACAGAAACACAGGCTTTCAACAAGCATCATGCACCATGAAGACCCAACTGATGTAAATTCTCTCTTTGACTTGTAAAGAACACAACATATTTAACAAGATGCTCAATCCTATACTTGCATTAGTTTCTTCTCTTTTATTTGAAATGAATTTGGAAAGCATGTTTTGATTATTTAATGTTCACCTCTCTGTATGTAATAAAGCTACAAATAATATGATAGACCTGTTCTTGTTATTAACTACTTGAATTATGTTGCTTTACCACCATTACCCTAAATCCTTAATATTTTGGCTTTTCTTAATCTGATAATAATCATTTGAAAGGCCTTTGGCCTCCCCCCTCCTGCTCCTCTAGGGTTCCGTTGTATTATGGAGGACTAGATACTGTAGCAGGTGCAAGGCGTACGTTAAGGGGTTTGATCATCATTGTCCTGCTTTTGGGAATTGTATTGGTAATTTAGTTCAGTCTACTTTTCTTCCATTGTCCATGACCATACTCCTTAAAAGATATATATGTTTCTATAATATCTGTGCAGGACAAAATAATTATGCTCTCTTCATGGTTCTTCTGGTTGGATTTGTTGCTACTGAGGCTTCTTACGTAGTGTGTTCATACAAATGTAAGCTTAAGCTTTGTCGTGATAATGCCTAGAAAGTTCTTTTATCCTCGCTACCTGCATTTTCTAAGTATTTGTTGATGTTTCAATTAGATAGTTAGGATCTGCTACTATAATATGACTTTGATCCAGAAAGATTAAAATCTGGATATGGTTCCTACTGTCATGCATGTGTACTATTATAATTTATAAGTTCCTACTATAAATTGTTGTATCATATTGGAAACATTGTGATTAATATCAGTATGCTTTCGTATTGACCCGACCATAAATACTGTAGCAAGTTTCCCCATATTTCTTTGTCATATATATATATATATTGATTTTTTTATTTATTGTAATTCAATTGTTAAATCACACTATCACAGGCCCTGTGACACTGGGGTCTACTATATACATACCTGGGTTAAACTACTTAGTGATTATATGAATGCATACCTTGTGATAGTCTTAGCTCTGTAGTTTGCTGAACTTTTGAGCCATGGACATTGTTTATAGTTGAAACTGTAGGCTAGACTTGGAACAAAACTTGTATCCCAATTCGGACTCATATGTTTAGATTTCAACCTTCATCCATCTTGTTCTTTAAATGCCTCGATAATATTTAGATTAAGATTTTCATTATGCGTGTATACCTGTACTGTTTTGCAGTTGCTAAATCCCAGGTCTTTGATAGAACTACTTTTCAGGTATGTCATTGCATTCTGGTCTCCACAAAGAGAGTGCTCTCTCTGTAATTATCCTGTCATACACTGTTTTGGTGTTGCTCGTCAATACCTCTGAAATCTATATAAATAAATAAAACTAAATCTTTTTCCTGTTTTTTTTTTTTTTTTTTGGAATAGACTACTCTGTCCAGAAATCTTGTTATAAGCACTATGCTATTTTCGGCTCTTCAAATGGGATGGCAGGTTTGAACTTTTCTGCTCATTTTAAAGAAAAAACGTGTAACTCGTAGAAGATCTGACCATATCTAGTTAATTTGTGGCCAGGGGGTATTTTTGGCATGGCATGTATATTGTATATGTGTGAACATCCGAACAGATGAATGGGTAAGCTATTAATGAAAAAGAGACTGCCCTCCTAGCTTACCTGATTTTCATTCCTTCATTTCGCTCTATAAATATTCAAACTATGTGTCTCAGATAAACTGGAAGGAATATCCAGAGTTCCAAGTTGTTCTATCCCAGCCAGGTAATTGTATATCTCGATGCCCTTTAAAAATATGTGTACTCGTAACACTAATATCTCCAATCTCTATTTATATATTTATTGATTAATTCTTTCCAGAGCAAGGAGTTACTAAAGTGAAGTTTAGAAATCCATACCATAAGGGGATTCTACAAAATGTGAAGGAATTCTTAGTGTAAATTTGCTACTGTAGGTTTCAGTGATTTGAAAATGTACTATATTTAGGTGATTATATGTTAGTGGAAAGGTGTTACCAATGTGAAATTATTACCTCTATATTTAGGCAGCGCTCGGGGTAAACAAAATTTGGAATGAGAATGAGATTCTTATTCTAAAGTCATCCTTATTACCCGCAATTCCTAATTCAAATGCTACTGATGCGGGTGGAAAACTGTTTGTTGATGTATCGTCGAGCAGTATTTGTAGATCTAGAACCTTGCTCCACTTCAGTTCGTACTCGAAATGTTCTACAAAAGAATATGCACCAGACTGAAAATCAGTGTGTTGCTCTCGAACTGTTCTCCTACAAAAGTTTACATGCTAAGTGAAAACCGGCGCCTCCGGTGAGAGTAAGTGAATCATGGTTAGTAGAATAAATTCTTAAGTGTTTGTGTGCGTGTTTTTCTTATCTTACTGTTCTTAAATGGGCTTAGCTCACTAAACAAACCAACCAAAAACCTGAGCTGCCTATTGTTTTGCGGTTTGGGCCATCTCGTCCCCATCCACTTCTCATACTTTGAAGTTCATGCGTGTGGTCTTGAAATTGGCAATTCCGATAAACTGAGATTCAGATTCCATTGGTGGTTGAATCTTTTAGCATAAACTGAACCATCCAAGTTACGACATGTTGGGTCATGATGTAATTTTTCTCAGGTTGCTTGTTTGTTTGTGTGTATCACACACAAGTTTAGCAACTTGTTTAGTGTGTAATCTATTAATTTTATTATTTAAGTAAACTGTAAACGTACAAGTTTGAGCCCATCAGTTGTTTTCCAACGTCAACTTGGTGCATTGTCATGTCCCACAAGGCCCCCAACACATTATTGTTCCAACTTCTTAAACTCAACTTTTATACGGTATTGTCTCGATGTGACAATTTAGATTTCAGATCGAGTTTTGATCGATAAATAGTAATTTGAATTCAATATAAAAAGAAACCATAAATTACGAAAACCATATGGAGAAAACCATTTCTTCAAGAAACCATAACTCAATTTCACTTGACAACCTATCCAATCCCAACCATCCATCTCAGTTTACGAATATTTTTCTGCTACAATAAATTACGAAAAATATCAAATAAATAGAGTTGTAATACAATAAAAAAATGTGTTTACTCTACAAAATAATGTTGAATTCTAAGTTTATTCTATTGATTATGTAGCTGCAGCTGTGTAAGCTGTAATTGTCACATATTACCTGATATTTATATATAATCACAACTATGCAGTTTATTTATTTTTATTTTTTAAAATATGACATTTGTGGTAAGTTCTTAATGGAAAAATCTGTCAAGCATGTGATGTCATTAGCTAATAAAAATATCTAATCAAGAAAGATGCCAAGTTTAGTGTTCCTTTAATAGCTAAATATCAATTAAACATGATGTCATAAGCTCAAAAATATCTAATGGGTTTGACTCTTGAGAGTGTTAGGGTTAGGTGTAGCTTTAAGCCTGCATTGGTCTTAATAAAACTTAATTTCTTGATCAAAAGGGAGGTCGATGATATCCCATCGCCTGTCAACAGTAAATCGACTTAAATTCAAGATTGGTCTATGGTATAGAGTAAAACATGTATATCTGAACCTAAAATCGACCTATATTTAGTGTGTGTATATCGTATAGAGTATAAACATGTATATCTAAACATAAGGTCGATCTAAACCAGTACGTGTCTACCGTATGAAGCCAAAAACATGTGTATTTGAACCTTAAGTCGACGCATTTAGTATGAGTTCAATCGTTATGTGTTATTTTTATTTTTTAGGGTAAAAGCGACTGATTTCATTAAATCATAAAAACGTTACAAATGTACGTAACATCCTAATCAGACATAAGTCCAAAAAACCGACGAAAGTCGGCCCACTAAACTGCTGATTACAAGCCCTAGATGGATAAACTAAACCCAATACTGGACATACACTCAATTGTTACGTGTTATTCTTGTTTCTCATAGCACAAAAAGTAATTAATGATTTGATATGATTTGGAGTTATTTTATCCATAAGCCATAGCAGAAGTTGGAGGAAAATGTGACCCTGTTTTGGAATAGTCAACCATTTGCTTTTGATGTGATTTTATAGGATGGATTAGTCCACTATGGTCCACTTGTGGCCTTTGTTTTTGCATATAGAATTTCAATGCTCTCATGATCATTTAGAAGGCATTTTTTTTTATTTTTTTTTATTTTTTTTTGGGTTCGTTTTGTTGCTCAATCGGACCGCTATTTAGTATTTAGAGAGCATAATAGTAAGATTCTCATGTAGAACATAGAGTAGAGAACCCACAAAAATTTATATAATCTTTGACTTCAATAATGCTACAAGTTTAGCTCTTTCATGTTTTGAGAGACAATGAGAACAAATTAGAACCAAACATTGGTTCATGTTTTTGTGTAATATATATTATATGGATGGTGAAGCCAACCATGTGAAATTATTCAACGAAACTTGGCGAGAGTTCCCATTGGAAATTATAATGGTGAGCCCCATTTTTTGATTATATTAGTGTATGGTACGTTGAGTGCATTAAATTTTTTATACCACCGACTTGTGGTCTCATTAAAGCAAGACTTCATTAGTAAACTATATTAGTAGATCCATGATTTGCATACCATTAAAAGAACATGCTTACGCAAAATAAATATATGACTTTTGAGCTTTTTTTTGCAGTGTTGAGTACATAGAATACGGAGATGACAATTCATGCCGTAACACGATACAAGATACGAACACAAAATGAAATTAACGTGTTTGTTTGGACTCATACATTTTGCAAATTATTTGTTTTGGCTCAACTTAATCGACATGTCTGCCTCGCAAATAAAAAAACTAACAATTCAAAATAATTGAACGGTTTCAAAACATTTCGACATGTTTCTAACAAATGTCCGACATGCAAATTGGCAATCAACAGTTAAGATAACCAACGTGGCATGCTTACTTGACAATCAAGTGGCGTGACATACTGCTATGGGGTCGTGTCTTGCTAACGTGTAAATTTTGATATTTGCCGGCAGTTGAGCCACGCAAGCTAAAACTGGTCCCGTAGCCCAAATATGAAAATAAATGTCAACTTTTAAACAATAATGTAAAATAGATCAACAATACAATATTCTTAGCACAAAGTTAGTGTAGCAAAATGACAAATCTCATGTGCATTGAGAACTCTATTTTTATGCATCCATGTTTCTTTTCCTTTCCTATTTGTTTTCCCAAAACAAGTCAAATTATTTGCCAATTTCTACTTTGGACAAGGGAAAAAAATAAAAATAAGTTCATAACAAAAGCTGATAATTGGAATCCGAACATGCAAACATCTAAAATTTGATCCGACTCAATTCAAGTAAGTTCGGATTAGATAGAACAAATTTTCTCATTTTACACTAAAAATATGAAATTCCTCGGATCTCATGAATTCCTTTCGTATTGATTCAAATTACTTTTTTCAATCCAAATCTTTTTTTTTTGTTTTTTTGTCATGGGTTAATTCTTGTCTTAAATTTAAATTGTGTACTAATTGTGTACAACATTAATCTTACTTGCATTGAAAGCAGATCTGATTCCTTTATCACATGCAATGCTGGAAAAAATTGACATAATATGAGTCATATGACACATGATGCTGACATTGTTCTACAACCACTATTTAATTGATCTTTCTATAGTATTTTTGGGTTTTACATGTACTAGATTTCATTTTTACTCTTGTTCCTTTTGTTTCTCATCACATGCATAAAAAAAAAAAAGGAGTGAAAACTGAACAGAGCAACAAAAATTACACCACAGGGTAAAAAAGAAAAACTACAAAACCCTCTGTTATATATCTAAATTTGAGAGCGGAAAAAATCAGAGACGAACGAAACATGGTATGGTCTCTCCATCCGATCCAAGTCCCATTCCTTGTCTCCGCTTAGAGAGCGGGAATTGTGGGTTTTTGTATGTCGGGTTCGAATGCAATTGTCGTCTCTACGCTGCAGCTTTGTTGAGAACTTAAGATGGCTTTTCTTCGGAATTAATTCCAAGTTTCCGATTGATTTATCAAAGCTACACTCTACGTTTCTCTTTTGTGTATTCGAACTGAAAATTGCATTTTGATACTTCTTTTTGCAATATCAAGATTTGCACATTTCTTTTGGTTACAGACTCTTTTGCAGCAATTGTGTCTTGTTTTGCTCATCTTTTTGTTCCTAAACCAATGTGGTAGCTAGACAAGTTCATTTCTTGGAAAATGTAACTGTTTGGTTTGGTGATTCTTTCCAAAACTATACACCTATTTAATTTTAACCCAATCCCCAAGAGTGTCATGTGAAAAAGTTGTACATAAATAATGATGCTGTTGCATGGTCACATTAATATTAAAAAATAGTATTTTATTTCTATTTTATTTATTTTATGCAGAAAATTTGCATCCCAAGAACTCAGTTGTTGATTTTGGTGCAAGAGTGTGTGGGTTGTGAATTTAATATATGTATTGAATGATTTATGATCCAATTTCAGATACAAACAAGTAAATACTTTGCTTGGGCTTGGAATTTACTGATCCATTGATTCCTAGCAAAAGCAGCTGATGATTCCAAATTTGCATTTTAAGTTTAATTGCAGTACTTACTCTCATCCAAGATGTTGTGTTTCACATTTTGGACAATTTAAGGAAAACACTTTTTTCTCTTTTTCTTTTGAGTGTCTACTTCCTTTGAATTAAAATCTTTGAATTGTATTTTCCTAGTCACAATATGTGTTTGAGTTTCACATTTCCATGCGCAGATTCGTGTGTACTTTTCTGTCTTGGCCTACAATACCCGTACAATAAATCTAGTGGGTTATTTTATGCACCTCATACCCATAAAATATGGATCGAATTTTAGTGTCAGTGAGTTTGAGTTCCAAATTCCAATTGTTAGTTATATCTTAAAAAGAGAGTTCATTTTTGGTATTGGCGAAAGTAGCATTAGCTGGTATGAGTTACCTTACGAAAAGTTCTACCCCTATGTTTTAATAACCCAATGGTGTGGTTTTGTTAGTAACTCAAACTGTTTTTGTAGGAACAGATCTCAATAAGTTCAGTCTACACTAAACACATTTATGAGGAGTGGTGATGAGCTTTAATCGTGACTAACCCCGAACATGATCAATAATATTATGGGTATGAGTGAAGAGCCTTTAGCGTGACCAACATCGGGTAGGACTGTAGGAGTAGTCTAGACCTTTTACAATGAATAAGTTTCGACGAAAAACAATCTTAAACTGTAAAAATGACGAGATTCACTTGTATTTTATACTTACAAAACTATTAACATTCAAAACAACCTAAAAATATCTCTAAAACGATCACATCACTCATGATATATTTCATAGCATTTGAAAACACCAACCACAAAAATTATGTAAACCGTTATGGTGACGGCGAGTGTTTCAGCATTTCTCGCGGATCCATGAACATGCGAATGCGAGTGCCCATTTCGTCACTTTCGTTGCATGTGATTTGCCTGCCTAAAAGGTAACACTTTTGTTGACTACAACACCGTCGCTGTCTCCGTAGACGGCCGACGAGGTCAAGGCCAATTTCGTAAATACACATTTCCAAGCCTTGGTGCTTTCTCCTAATTGGTTCTATACTCAATTATGAAAAATCAATGCCGTATTTAATTTATAAACGAACTTGATTAGTCAATGTTCCACTTATACCCTTACCGAATCCAACGGTTGGTGCTATCTGACAGCGATTTTTAACGGCCAGAGATCATTCCTTAGAGTGTGCTGACTCTTCTAAGGAGTAGAATTGGGGTTTAGAGATAGACCCATGTTTGAATCAAATCTGTCCGAAATATTAGTTTCATTCCATTTTTCTATTTATTAAAAACATATCTAACGTAAAATCATATATTCTAATATGAGAACTATTTCGTAAATATCATAGGTTAAGATTAATCATCAGATCGCTAACCTTTTGACTGTAATATTGAAACAATTAGACCAGACTTTATCGTATTCAAAAGCATTTAAAGTGTAACAGTTTCGATCAATACCCATCATCTTATAATGAAAAACTCAAATCAAACCCTTAAAAAAAGTTGCAAACTGAGATGAAAAAATGAGAAGAAAAAAAATATTCCGCCACATATAAACATTTGAGACGAAAAATTCTATCACAACCATTTATGACAATCTAAACAATGACAGAAAATAAAAAAAATTAATCATAATCCTATCACAAATTACATTATGTGATGGTAAAAGAGCAGCTTTGAGCAAATTTGAGGTTTATAAATTGGAAATCAATTTTTCAAAAAAATTATTGGACCCAATAAATGAGAGCATATATGCTTGAGGAAGCTATAAAGTTATTACTTAAAAAAGATATAATTTCTTGCATTCGAACAACAAACACATATGATCCGTAAATAGTCTTAGAAACTGTCCGGAGACCGGACGGACTGAGTCCCGCGCGCAAGTGTCCACTACTGACACGGTCAGCTTCAGCTCCTTCGGTCAGCTTCAAATTTCCCATACCCTCTCTCTCACTAAACTAAACAAACAGAGTCGACTCTGTTTCTCTCTCTAGCTGAGAGTCGACTACATATATGCCAAGCTGTCACAACCTCAACCAGCAATGGAGGCTTCAAGCCCACTCCCACCACCTTTCCAGAAGGTGGCGTAAAACAGAGCTGGAGCGACTGGTCGTTAGCTGAAACACAGAATTGAAATAGCCAGAGAGAGACAGAGATGGGTCAGGGACTGAGCTGCGGGACGAGCCAAGAGCACGGGCTGTTCAGTGCCGTTCAGGTAGGGGACGTGGAGACCGTGAAGGCGTTGCTGGAGAGAGACCCGAGTCTCTTGCACACCACCACCGTCTATGATCGACAATCTGCGCTTCACATCGCCGCCGCAAATGGCCAGATCCAGGTGGGTTTTTTTATTTTTCGCCGGTTGAATTTGGAATTGGTTGTGTTGACTGATGTGGGTTTTTGTTTTCTTGTCGAAAGATTGTGTCTTTTCTGGGATTTAATGGGTCTGGTTTGTGATATTTTGTTGAGCATTAAGTGGGTTTTTGGGGTTGATTTGCAGATTCTATCCATGCTTTTGGAGCAATCCGCAAAACCAGATGTGTTGAACCGAAACAAGCAGGTAAATTTTTTTGAATTCATTTGCATGCAAATGTTTGATCTTGTGAAATTTTTGTTTTTCCCGCTAATGATTGTCTTGGATTCTTCAGACTCCGCTCATGTTAGCTGCAATGCACGGGAAGCTTTCATGTATGAAAAAGCTCCTCGAAGCGAGAGCTAATGTAAGTGAAAATTTGAAATCAATTGTACTTTTCAGCTTCTTGTTATTGTAAATTATATGAATTTAAATTAGACATTGATTTGGGTAATTTATCAGATATTGATGTTTGATTCGCTCCATGGAAGAACCTGCTTGCACTATGCAGCCTATTATGGCCACTCGGATTGCCTTCAAACCATTCTCTCCGCGGCTCAATCAAGTCCTGTGGCTGCTTCTTGGTATACCACTTTAATTATGCAATTTTATTTGAAGTAATTTACTTCAGAATGTTTATAGTTGAGATGGGATTGGGGATTGTATTGTAGGGGTTACGCCCGATTTGTGAATATTAGAGACGGTAGGGGTGCCACGCCATTGCATTTAGCCGCCCGTCAAAGACGGCCCCTTTGCGTGCACATTCTTTTAGACAATGGTGCTCTTGTTTGCGCTTCAACAGGCCGATATGGGTACGAGTGGTGAAAATCTGAAATTTTTGGCTCGAGTTTTGTGATGTTTGCTCTTTAATTTGATTATTTGCTATTTGCAGCTGCCCCGGGAGCACTCCTTTGCATTTGGCTGCAAGAGGAGGATCTCTTGATTGTATTCGGGAACTGCTGGCATGGGGCGCTGATCGTGTCCAAAGAGACGCTACTGGGTATGTTACCATCTTGTGCTCGAATTGAAAGTTACAGCATACTTTTCATTTTTAGTTTTGTTTAGCTTTGTCATTAGATTCAATATAGCTATCTTTTTTAGCTACTTCATTGTTTAGCGTTATGGATCTCATCGTTTCGTGTATATGCAGGAGAATTCCATACGTGGTTGCTTTAAAGCATAAGCAGGGAGCATGTGCAGCCCTATTGAATCCCTCTTCAGCCGAGCCTATTGTGTGGCCTTCGCCTCTCAAGTTCATTAGCGAGCTTAGCGAGGATGCAAAATATCTCTTAGAACAAGCCTTAACAGAGGCAAATCGAGAGAGGGAGAAGACCATCCTAAAAGAAACTTCTTACTCTCTCCCATCTCCATCGTATTCAGAAGTTGGAGTCGACGACATTATTTCCGAGGTAATTTCTTCATGGGGTACCTCTTATCATAGACTGAATGAAATACAAAATTTTGAATTTGAAACTAAAAAGCTTGCATCGTAGCTCTCGAGTTTGTAGTTTTTATAAATCCTAATGACCAACAACACTGAAATGCAAAACTTATGCTACTTTGTTTTAGTATAAAATGCTTTCCTTAGCCTTACAGATACAATCATGGGTTATTTTTTGGCAAGGTATTGATTTTGCACTTTAGTGGCATATCTGCATAATTTGATGAAATGTGGAGAAAAGTTTTGTATTTGGTATCGTCACATCATAAAGAGTAGTCACTAGATATCTTTTACATTGCATTGTCCCACAAATACTGTAAATCGCCTCGAGGTTCCTTTCTTGGCAACATAATTTAGTACAAGACATGGCTTTCCACTAATGTGCTAGTAGTAAATTTTCTTACTTATTCGGGGGGAAATGTTACTAATCCTTGGAACAATGTTTGTGATTCAGGGTAGCGACACAGAACTTTGCTGCATATGTTTCGAGCAGGTGTGCACTATAGAAGTCCAAGACTGTGGCCACCAAATGTGTGCACATTGCACTCTAGCCCTTTGCTGTCACAACAAGCCCAACCCCACAACCGCGTGCCTCACCCCTCCCGTTTGCCCATTTTGCCGAAGCACCATTGCCCGTCTAGCCGTGGCCAAAATAAAGAATTATGATGACACAAATCATGACATTATGGACACGAGCTCTCCGAAGTTGAGAAAAGCAAGAAAGTCCCGGAACTTAAGTGAGGGAAGCAGCAGTTTCAAGGGCTTATCAGCAATGGGATCG
The DNA here is from genome assembly GCA_036897465.1 of Pelargonium australe. NCBI lineage: Eukaryota > Viridiplantae > Streptophyta > Magnoliopsida > Geraniales > Geraniaceae > Pelargonium > Pelargonium australe. The sequence goes on from JAYMTH010000388.1 coordinate 15,271, forward strand.
TTTGGGAGGATGGGAGGTCGCGGATCTGGAAGGATTGCTGCTGATAATGAGTGGCTCGACAAGCCTTGAATGTATCGAGGCTTCGGTGCCCCTTTCGATCAGGAAAAATACAAAGAAATGCGTCGGCGCGACGCAGATTTCATTTGGTATATATAGATAGAAGTAGCATAAGCAAAGGAAGTGAAGTGTGAGTTGCCAATGTGGATTGGTAAATTTGGTTGCTGTTGTTTTGGGTCATATTTGTTTAGTTTTAAGATTGAAAAAGCATTTGTATGGCTTTTTGTGTAGTTAATTACCAATTAGCTGCTATTCTTTTTTCTTTTAGAGGAGAAAATTCATCATTCTTCAATGGCTGCTATGGAGTCAAAGATACCATGTATAATTTCACCTTCTGGCTCTTTTTCACTTCGAAAAAGATGAGTCAAGAGTCTGGTTTGGAATGTAACACATTATAATTGTATATTTATAGGCTCAAATTTGAGAAATATTAATGTTCTATTATCTTGAGTTAGACAAGAAAAAACTATCATTTGATACTCAATCTACACTAATAATTTGAGTGTTAAATCGTAATTTAACACCTACTGATATTGATTTAAATTCTATCAAAACACACACTCATGTGTAAATGTTAAATCGTGAGTAGACATTTTGGTGTCATGTGATGATGATTCATTGGGTTTAAAAACAAAAATAATATGGGCCACTTGTCAAGGAATGGGAATGGGAGCTCCACTTGGACCAATATTCCCAGGTAAACAAGATAGGGTGTGGACTTTGATGTTGACACGTGGACACTGTGACCGTGAAGGAGGCTAAATTGCCACACCTAACTTGTGTGGGACCCATATTATTGGTTGGGCCTTTTTTTATTTATAGATATTTTAGAGTATGATGACTTTTGTATTGGTCGTATAGAGTATTTAATTGTAAATACTTTAAAATATAGGCCTCATGCTGCAATTCAGTTCAGTACAGTACCAATCTATGAGCGTAGACACTGTTGACTTTTGGTTTGTGGGTCCTGCAATAAGAGTGACTCAATTTTGGTTTTAGAAATGTTAAATGTCTCAGATTTTGTACAACATTTTTTTTTTAATAAAATGATGTGGTAGTTTATGTGGCGACTATTTTTTCGTATTTTTGTAGATGAAAATTAATTTTAACGAATAACAATCCGACGTATATGATACTATCACCCTCCCATGAATTTTTGGCGCGGAGCGCCCGTTTATTTGACACACTGCACACGTGACACGTTGTAATTCAGCCAAGTCACTACTATAATATTTAATGTGTCATGTCTCATTCATTGACACATCATTTTGTACAACTATTTTTGTACAAAATTTTGCTCAACAAGCTATATCTATTATATTGGGCTTATTGGGCCAATTTTGACAAGGACTGAAATGGGCCAGACCCAAAACCCCGAATTGGAACTTCATAATGGGCTTGGCCCAAATATATACATATTGGGCCGTTACAGTGTCAGTTTCAACCACCACCTTCCTGGCTCCTCCTCCGTTCCGTCCCGTTCCGTTCTCCAGATCTTATCGTCTCTGTTCTGTCCACAGTCTCAGTCTCAAACTCTGTGTCGGAGACTTCACAGCACACAGAAGCTCACTCACTCCACAACGCAACCTCATCGGAGCTTTCAGGTTCTTCACTCGATCGCATTGGTGAAGGAGGTGAGTTCAGAGAGATAGAGGAAATGGAGAGAGATTCTTCGGACGAAGAAGAAGATCGTGAAAACCTGATTCACCAGAACGAGACCAAACCGGCGACTCCTCCCCGATCCGCCTTCCACATTGACGATTTCGAGCGATCTCGTATCTTCCGCCACCGGAATCTCAAGTTCAGCTTCAATTTCAACCGGAGGTACCTCTTCGCCATCTTCCTACCTCTAGTTATCATCGTACTCTTCTTCTCCGCCGACATTCGCAACCTCTTCGCCGCCGGTAATTTCTCCTTCTCCTCCGGAGTCGCCGCCAGATTAGACTCCGTCGCCGATCGCATGCGAGAGTCCGAGCTTCGCGCGCTCAGTTTGTTGCGCCGCCAGCAGCTTGGTCTCTTTGCTCTGTGGAACTCTACTAGTTCAGGTTTTACTGTAAATTCCACTGTTTTGAACTTGAATTCCAGTTCTGGTTCGGGAACTGAAGCTCAAAGTCATTTTTTGGCTTCGTTTGACGAGATTAAATCTGCTGTGCTTAAGCAGATTTCGCTGAACAAGGAGATTCAGCAGGTTCTGCTGATGCCTCATCAGGTTGGGAATTTGTCTTTGGAGTTTGGTAGTGATGGTGATGCTAGTGCTCAGGATTTTGATAGGTGTAGAAAGGTGGATCAGAAGCTATCAGAGAGAAGAACAATAGAGTGGAAGCCCAGAGAAAATAAGTTTTTGTTTGCAATTTGTGTGTCGGGGCAGATGTCAAACCATTTGATTTGTTTAGAGAAACATATGTTTTTCGCTGCATTGCTTAATCGGATTCTGGTCATTCCTAGTTACAAAGTTGATTATCAGTTCAGTAGGGTGTTGGATATTGATCACATTAATAAGTGCCTCGGAAGAAAGGTTGTTGTTTCGTTTGAGGAGTTTGCGGAAATAAAAAAGAATCATTTGTACATAGATAGGTTTTTATGTTACTTCTCGTTGCCGACACATTGTTATGTTGATGAAGAGCATATCAAGAAGTTAAAATCACAATTGGGGATTTCAATGGGTAAGCTTGAGTCTCCATGGAAAGAGGATGTCAAGAAGCCGAGTAAAAAGTCTGTTCAAGACATCGAAGCTAATTTTTCAACTGATGATGATGTTGTAGCAATTGGAGATGTGTTCTTTTCTGATCTGGAAACAGAATGGGTGATGCAGCCAGGTGGTCCGCTTGCTCACAAGTGCAAGACTCTAATTGAACCAAGTCGACTGATTATGCTCACTGCACAGAGATTTATCCAAACATTTTTGGGAAAGAATTTCATTTCTTTTCATTTCCGGAGACATGGATTTTTGAAGTTCTGGTAAGAGTTTACTTCATTTAAGTTTCCTGTGCAAGTATCTAGATGGATATGTGCACTTTATTACCTTGTGTAAATTAGTTATTGTTTTGACTTTAGAGGAGCTTTATGTTCATGGATCCCACTTATTAGACTACTTGATTCATTCATAGATAGAATTTATGACCCGGGCAATACTGATGTCAGACTAAATCAGTAGTATTACTATAGTTAGTTGGTGACCACTCAAACTAAATTGTTGATCTTGTATCTTGTTGTTGTGTAGGTAATGTAATTTTCAGCTTTTGTTAGGTGGAACTAATATGATACAATTTCATGTGTCTATATAAGCGTGTTCAAGTTCATAAACAAAAAAGAGGATTTAAGGTAATTCTTATTTGTTTGTAATTAGAAAGGGAGATATGAGCTTCATAGTATTGATTTCAAATCATTGAAAAGTGTGATTCTTTTAACTTTTGAGCAGTAATTAAGAACTGACCATATGCATCTCCTAATAATAGATTGTCAACGTCACTTCTTTTTGCTTGATGCAAACGTCTGAGTTATTATGTACCTTTAATTGATAGAATATTTCTAGGTGAACACTGAACTCAAAACTACTTTCTTTGTTTTCCTTTGGTCGAGATCTGTAACTGTGATCGTGGGGGAAATAAATTTTGTAGTGCTTTGTCATAATCATAATTGGATTGGATTTTTAATTTTATTGTAGAGGAAATACATGTCTTGTTTTTATATTAGTTGGCAGTTAAGGTGTGTTCTATATGTGGGTTTTTAAACTTTTGGGTTGTTTGGAAAAATATGTTTTCTTGGCATATTGATTCTCTGTTCCTTATCTTTTAGCCGAGAAAGGCCTCTAATTTTTCTCTCCTTTTTCCAGTAATGTAAAAAAACCAAGTTGCTTCTTTCCCGTTCCCCAAGCTGCAGACTGCATCACTCGGGTGTTTGAAAAGGTCAATGCACCAGTCATATATCTCTCCACTGATGCGGCAGAAAGTGAAACTAGTTTGATGCAGTCACTGATTGTGGTGAATGGGAAGACTGTTCCACTTGTCAAACGGCCTGCACGTAATTCAGCCGAAAAATGGGATGCTTTGCTATACAGACATGGGCTTGAGGAAGATGCTCAGGTGAAATAATGTTTTTTCACTTTTACTTCTTTTATCACGCCTGAAATACTATGACCTGTAGGATGAACCCATTGAATTTTTTATTGAGTTGATATATTTTAGACACTGAATTCTTGTTCCTTGACCTTTTCCCTTCCATCGAAAGGTGACCCTAAGCTGTGAGGTAGGAATGGCCCTTTCCAAACATCTAAAGCCCGACCAACCCGAGATGTACATTTCTAGGAAGTTATTTGTGGCTGGATGTTGTTACATCATTGTTGATGGCTCTGGTATAGTTTATTTTGGTCAATGAAGCTATACTATAGATCTATAATCTTACTCCCTCACATGTTGAATTGCAATTATACTTGTGCACTCTTAAAAAACTACTCCCTTTGTCTTTGTTCAAAATGAGTGTCCACTTTCTCATATTTGTAAAAGTTAAGTGTAAGTTATTTTGGGTTACCCTTTTTACCTTATGCTCCTATGTGTTCTTGTTGCAACTAACTCATGAAGTTCGAACTAATTTATATTAGAGATATTGTTGGTAGTTCATGCATAATTTACTAGCATAAAAGAATGTAGAAATTCTTTTTGTGGCAAAAAAAAAAAAAAAAAAAAAGGGAAGCGGGCCCGGGCATTTTTGGGAATAAAAAAAAAAAAGAGAGATCGCGGGCACGGTCTATTTTGTGGACATAGAAATTCTTTTTGTGGACATATGTGTAGTAGTGTGAGGGGGTGCGGGAGTGTTTCTAGTGGTGTGTGTGTGTGAGTTAGTGCGAGAGGTGTGTATGGTCTAGTTTGTTTACAAAAACTACCATCTGGTGATTGTGTGAGACTATTTTAGCAGTATTATTACACCAAATACTGAGTGAGACTATTGTAGCTGTATCGTCTTCAGTGTTAAACACAATATGAACCTTTCTGCTCATGGCATCAACACACACAAGATGGTGTCTGGTAGTGTGAGAGGGTGTCTAGTGGTGTGTGCTATAGTGAGAGTTGGTGTGTGTGGTAGTGAGAGGGGGCGTGGGAGGGTGTCTAGTGGTGTGTGTTGTAGTGTGAGAGGGTGCGTAGTGGTGTGTGGTAGTGAGAAGGGGGTGTAGTGGTGTGTGTATGTAGTGGGAGGGTGTGTCTGTGTGGGTGGTAGTAGTTAATGTGGGAGGTGGTGCCGGTGTTGGCTTGTGTGTCTATACTATAGACTCTATAGTAGGTGTGTGTGTTCAGTGCTGTGTGTGGTAGTGAGAGAGGGTGTGGGAGGGTGTCTTGTGGTGTGTGTGGTAGTGAGAGGGTGTGTAATAGTGTAGTGTGAGGGCATGTCTGGTTGTAGTGTGTGTGCGTTAGTTTATGTGGGAGGTGGTGCTGGCTTGTGTGTCTACTTTACAGTAGGTGTGTGTATCCATACTATGGACTCTATAGTAGGTGTGCGTGTCTATACTATAGACTCTATGGTAGGTGTGTGTGTGTGTGGTAGTGTGAGAGGGTGTGAGAAGGTGTGTGTGGTAGTGTGAGAGGGTGTGTAGTAGTGTCTGTTGTTGGTTCTTGTGTCTATACTATAGACTATATAATATGGTAACTAGCTTCTTGTTGAACAACTAATGTTTGGTAAGACACTATGACTATGAGGTATGCATGACACTTCAAAATAGCATGCTTTACTGCAAGGAACCTTTCTGCTCAGGCGTCAACAGGAAGTTGTGTGCTGTATATAAACACAATCATTATAAAGTTTCCACACAACACCACCTCTTACTCACACACCCTCACACCCTCACACACCACTAGACACCCTCCCGCACCCCCTCTCACTACCACACACAACACTACACCCCCTCTCACTACCACACACAGCGTTACACACCCTCACACACCTCTCACTACCACACCCTCCAGTTTTGATGTGTTCCTTAGACCTATGGTAACAGACTTTATGGGCATAGTTCCTAAAGAAAACAACTCTAGACATTGTACTGGAGTTGCCTAGCTAGCCACTTTTGCTAATTAATTATAAGAACTTTAATCCACGACATTGGCTGAGTTTTAAAAAAAACCAGTGAGTATAATAATTGGTTTCATTGTTTTAATATCTTTGTCAAGCATTGAAGTGTGGCCTGAAATTAAAAACATGGATGAAAGTTTCAAATGATCCTCCAACTATACACAAATATCATACTTGATTCCGACTATATTTCAAATCACCATTGATCCTTATACAATATTAAGGCTATATTTTGATGAAATTTATCGACAAATAGAACTTTCATTTCGATTCATATTTTGCATGTTGCACTCAAATAATGAGAATGAGGCAAGAGGAGGCCGTGTAGATGTGTGTGGGGTAGTGTGATGGTATCTTGTGGTGTGTATTTGTTGGATTGTGAGTGTCTACTGGTGTGTGTGGTAGTGAGAGAGGGTGTGGGAGGCTCTCTAGTGGTGTGTGTGGTAGTGTGAGAGGGTGTGTAGTGGTGTGTGTGGTAG
>JAYMTH010000389.1:0-21843 GCA_036897465.1 Pelargonium australe
AAGATCGATGCTTAGAGGCATCGCCAACCTAGAAAATGATCAATAAGGGACGACATTAAGTAAGAAGCAATTGAAAGAAATACTAGAACTAAAAGAAGGCGGCAGAACCCTTAAAAGACTCATACCGGAGGAGGGGTAGTCAAGGCAATGTCCAAAGGCTTTGGATGAGGTCCTCGATTCTGAAGGAGGGTAGATTCCAGTTCTCCCGCCCTCATGGCGTGAGGAAGGAGATCAGCAACCTCAGCTCTGAGGCGGGCTAGTTCTGTTTCCATCTCGAGGAAACGGGCCTTTCTCTTTGACAGCGCTACCTCAACTCTCTTTTTCTCATCCTTTGACTGCGTCAATATGAGGATCAAGTGGAAAATATCTTCCAATCTCACAAACAACTCCTCCTTGGTTTGGGCCGATTCTTCAGCCGACGCCTGCATCCTCTCTTTTATTTCGGCCAAGGCCACTTCTCTCTTTCTGATAGCTTCATCTCTTTCCTTCTGGGCTCGAGCAACACCTTCTTCTGCATGATTCACCTGCATCTCGAGGTCCTTCATCTGACCCTCGAGGACTTTCAGGATCCTATCATTCTCATATTGCAGGGCAAGATGTTTTTCCTGCAAACTTGCAACTCAGCCCGAACGGCTGTAATGGTCTCCTGAGACTTCGCCTGTAAAGCCTCATCAAACCTGCTCCTCAACTCCAGTAGTTGATTCGCGTGCTCGCGGGACTCCCTGAAGCGAATACGTTGAGCAGCCATCACCCCCTCGTGGAGAATCGTAATCACTTCACCATTCGAAGCCGCAGCTTTAACCACCTAGAAATGACCAAAGATCAATATGACCCAAAATTCAGAAGGAAGAAGTACACATACGAAAGAAATGCATAAGCCCATCCTTACCTTCAGTAGGTATTCATCTACCAGTTGCAAGGCATCTGCGCTCTTTACTATGGCGCCAGAGCAATAGGCGTCTTGGAAAGCCCTCTCGTCCTCCGCCTGCTCTGGGTCAGGTAGGACGGCGGTAGTCTTTCCGGTGGAGGAAGAGCCTTGAGCAGTACTTCCACCAGATATACCTTCAAAAAAGCGGAACCAGGTGTCCAATAGCAAAGTCTGGAGCGTTAGGGATTTCCGCTGCCGCCTTGCCGGTGTCCTGAAGTTGTCCCGGGATCTTTTTCTTTCTAGGATGAGCCTTGGAAGTTTGAACTGTACCAGACCTCTCCGGGTCAGCAGCAACCACCATAGCAGGAGTAGGGGCAGGTGTGTTCACCTCAGGTCTAACAACAACCTCTGAGGGGCGGACAGGTACCTCAGTAGCTGATAACTCGCATTTTATGCTAGTTATTGGGATAACCCTTTTTTCGGTACCCAAACTTTGGCTGAATACTCAATTTAGTACCCAAACTTTTATTGTGCCCAATTGAGTACCCAGACTATTATGTCATACTCAGTTTAGTACCCACCGTCAAATTCCGTCCAATTCATCGTTAACTGCTGACGTGGCATGCTGAGCTTGCAAATTTTGACTACGTGGCATCCACGTGGCAAAACATACAATGCTTCTTGCTGACGTGTATTTTCTGACTTGGATATATTTTTTTATTTTAATAAATGAATGTTCTATGCTAAAAAAATTGATGAGTTGAGTTTTCCGGCGACCAAAAAATTCATGGGTTGAGTTTTCCGGGGACCCGAAAATTCATGAGTTGAGTTTTCAGATCTAAAAACTAAAAAAACAGAGCATATCATAATTTTCAAATAAAATTACATTTACAGAACATAATTTACAAAAAATTTCCAAAATATACACTTCAAAATCAATCAGACTCGCACCTAAACAAGTAACACAACAACACACCAATGGCCACCACTTTCTATCATTTTCTACAGCTAAAAAGAATGCAGAGGAACTGATTCGAGGCATAAGAGAGAGGAGAGTCGCCGACGGTTTGAACGAGAGAGAGGAGAGTCGCTGGCGGTCTCTTCCCACGGCGAGTTCTCGGTTTTGAGCCACCATGCCGCCGCCATTTCTGAGCCCAGAACCAGCTCTCCGGCCACCAGATCTACTTTAGGCGACTTCCGGCGGCCTCGTTCTCCACTAGATCTGCTTCCGGCGGCGTCTTTCTCCACCAAATCTGCTTTCGGCGGCCTCGTTCTCCACCAAATCTGCTTTCGGCGGCCTCGTTCTCTACCAAATCTGCTCAAGCTACATGGGCGAGATCGAGCTCCCAGACCTTTCCGCTGACCTGGTCGGCGAGGTCGCAGGTGGAGCGGACGTTGGAGAGCATGTGGTCGAAATCGGCCTTGACGATGTCGAGGACGTCGGAGGACTTGTGGAGGTGGAGGTCAGAGCGAGAGAAGGTTGTCGAGGTTGAGATCGAGATCTCATGGAGAGAGAACCAAAAAAATCTCGATCATAAGCGAAATGAAGAGTGAGGCGGATGGGTTAAATAAGATGGACAGGTAGCGACGGAATCAGCGACAGATATTCCGTCGCTGCTCCGAAACCCTAATTTAAAATGTTGTCGTTTCCTAAGTGAAAACAGATCCGAAAAGATGAAAAAGATCAGCGACGGATATTCCGTCGCTGATGAAAAAGATCCGTAGCTGATTCTGTCGCTGATCAGCTACGGAAAAAATCTATAGCTGATGTCGTCGGTGATCAGCGACGAATTTCGTCCGTAGCTAAATTCGTCGTTGATAAGCAATTTTCTTGTAGTGAGAGGCCTTGGGTCTTATTTATAGCTTTCAGATTTATCTTCTACTGGACAAACTTTAGTTGGATGACGTTGGGCGATGGCTCGCAAGCACTCAATCTCTTCTCATGTCTCTAGCCTGTTGGATTTGCACACCAACAGTGCTAGAGACTTCTCTTGATGAAGGCAAGCCTCTTGAGAGGTAAGACTCCTAAGAGAAAAAGACTCTTGGAGATAAGACTCCTAGGAGGCAAGACTCTTGGGTGGTGAGACTCTCTTCCTTGATAAGCATGGTTCTTTGCTCCTTAGAGCTAGTATAGTGATCCATGTGAGTTAGATCATTCTTGGATGGAGTGGAGCATTTGGCCCATGGATAATGATGCTCTTGGATGGTAGATATTTGAGAATGGCGGAGTTCAAGGACGGTAAATGCGTGTGGGTGCGGAGCCGTGCGGCTATACACGCACGAACGGATGCAAATATGCACGAATGCATGCGAATACGTGCGACTAGACGCACACGGGTGGATGCGGATGTGTGTAGCTAGACGCGCACGGACGGATGCGGATGCGTGCGGCTAAAGGCGCACAGACGGATGGAGACATATGCGGACGGATATGGATGCATGCTGCTAGACATGCACAGACGAATGCAGACATTTGCATACATATGCGAATGCGTGCAACTAGTAGTAGGAATATATCAATAAATTCATGCAACGTGCATAGGATCAATAAATACATCGTGGACAAATGCAGATATATTGCATACAGACATGTGTGGACGGGTGTGGATGCGGATGCGTGCTGCTAGACGTGCACAAGATTCGTGCAATGTACTATCTCTCTTGAAGCTAATTTGTTGTCCTAAGGGTGCGATGTTAATCTCTTCATTACAAGTAGTAGGAATATATCAATTAATACATTGTTAATTATCATTCATGCAAATTTCTAACTATCTCTAGAAATTGGATACACCCTCATTTTTAGATCAATAGGGTTTAGTTACTCATAATCATGCAACACAAACCAAACAATATTGAAAACATAGATTGCATTTAATTAAGTAAAGAAAACGTTACACAAATGTTGAATAACTTGTTGATAATTTCCTTCATTCTTCCAAGGGTACAAACTATAAGGTAGAATAAAATAGGATCCAAAAGTATTTTTTTTACAAGACTTAAATACTCAAATAGGAAATAAAACTCGAATTTGAGATTTTTGGATCATTGGAAACGACCTGCGACATGCCTATGTAGGCCGTGTGACAGGCCGTGTTACACTAAATTGACGAGCACGACATGTTCCACAACCCACGCATGTTGTGTCACAAACCGTGTTGGGTACACAAATTCAAAATTCAAGTCAGCACGACCCATCCAGGTCATTTCACTGCCCACGTCGCCTCTCAGGTCTTCCTTTAGCTCTCGAAACTCTTTCAAAGCTATCCCCAATCCTTCCAAAGTCCCTAAAACACATATAGAAGTCATGTAACACACTAAAATAATAGAAGACATATCCAATTTAATAAAGAAAAATATAATAAGTTAAAACATGATAAATCGATACATATACAAGTTAAATATGAGGACTAGACAATATAAATATATATATCAAATTGTGAAAGTGTCATCATCGCGACGAGGCGTGACTGGCAAGCAGACAAGCTTGGGACGGAAGGCTAGGCGTGGAAGCCTGGACGGACGAGTCCGTGTGTAAACAGACAACCTCTGTTATGATTGATTTGCTTGGATGGATCCAGGACAGATGGACGGTGCTTCTTGCGACCAATATCATTGCAATGGATCGTGACCTTTAGCTCCTTGGCACGAACGGATAGACGTTTGTATGAAGGATGGACAAATCTCATCACAACCGTCGTCACGACGAGGCATGGCAGGCTGGCAGATGCGACTTAGAACATATGGCTTAGCATAGACGGATGGTCAGCCATCCTCTGTCTCAAGCGTCGTCGCGATGAGACTCTTCTGGATGTTTCCTTGAGCTGGATGGCCTTGCACGGATGGGTGAATGGCTTAGGGATGCTCTGATGTTGGTCAGGCACCCCTTATCGCGACCGCCGTGGCGACGAGTCTTGTATAACCATTTTGTAGATTCGTTTCCTTTGTTCCTTTTACTCGAGATCCATTGGACGGACTCACCTTGACATTGTGAGGTCCCATGCGTCATCAAAGTTCCTTAGCTTGGGCATCCGACTTGGGAGGGCTCGTCTCGTAACTTTGAGCACCGACCAAGGGCACTTGGCATGCGTCATGGCTTGGGACGTTAATGGGCGACGTTGGACTCCAACCATTGACATTTGACGTGCACGATGACTTTATGTGTCGTCGGGCGACGTTGGTCGTCGTCGTCGGTCTTTTGAGTTTATTTTCTCAGACTTGTCATCTCTTTGACCACATGTTCTCGAGATGGTCTCGAGGTCGAGAGCTTGGATGACGGGGCACTCAGGTGCCATGCGTCAGGTTGTCTTTCGTCAATTAACTTATGATTTATTTGGTAGCATCATGTACATTTATTTTTAGACACAAAATATATTAAAGAATAATTAACACTAGCATATATAGAGTGTAGTTTTTTTAGGGGAATTTGCAGATAGCACCCCTAAACTAAACACATTTTGCTGAGGGTACCCCTGAACTAATTTTTGTAACTTTTGGCTACCATGAAGTTTGCAGAACCCATCCGTTAGTTAACTCTAACGAAAATTGACCATCTCTCATCATGTACATTGTACATGACATCCAAAAAATTTGTAAGGACAAATTTGCCCTTCTTCTTCATTGTTCAAGAACAAGTGTAATAAGGTTTCCCAACTTTAAAGTTTTGCCGAAAAATTCAAAACTTTGCCAGAAAACTCAAAAATTTGCCAGAAAATTCAAACATTGTCTGGAAAATTCAAATCATACAAAATCAGAATAACCAAACATTACCACTCACTTAAAATCATACAAAATCAACCCTGAAATCTCAATTATTGTCGGATTCGTTGCCATGGCTGACTAGAGCTCATCACCATGGGCGCTGCATTTAGATTTCACCATGAACCAGATCTGGCCAGGATCTGACAATGGTCGTTCACGGTGCTCTGTCAAGGACCATCTTCAGTTTCTGGTCCGCCGAAGTACTTAGATCGTCCATATATGTTCTCCATATCCGACGAGATCACCATCGGCCAGCTCCATTGTCGACGAGACCACCATTGGCAAGCTGTAGATCTGGAGCTTCTCATTGGCCGCCGCTCGTCTCCGGTGAAGACGAAGACGATAAGCTCCGCTCAAGATCGATCTCCTTTGCTCCAGATTCGACGGTGGCCGAGATCGATGGTGGCGGTTTCGTGCTGGAGATAGAGAGACGCCGACGATAGTGGCTTCGTGCTATGTTTTTGACAAGAGGGAGACGAATGGCGACGATTCCCGGCGAGACGAGGAAGAAGAACGATCTTCCAATACTTTTCTATTTTCTTTTTCTTTTTCTATTTTTTTTAATTTCTTTATTTAATTTCTAAAAAGGTAAATAAATGAAAATTTTGAGGGTATTTTGGTTAATTTGGACTTTAACCGACAAAAATTAACAGAATAGGCTCTGCATACGTCAGGGTAGCCCAAAGTTACAAAAAATAGTTTTTTTTTTTAATCAACAAGCAGTAACTTTTATTATAGAAGGAATAAAAATACAAAGAAAGCACAACCCTAGTCCAAACAATGGACCGGATTTGCTACCCAAGAATTAAAACTAAACGACGTAGGGAAATCTCTATCAATACAGGAAACCAAGAACAAGACAAAACTTTGAATACGAAGAACCGTGTCGGGTGCAGAAGGATAAACATCTTGAAAAACAAGTCCATTACGACTCAACCAAATAAACCAAAGAGTGACGGAACAAATGACTCCCCAAATTTTCCGACATAGCCGCAAGCCGTCAAAAATAGAGTCCCAAGAGGAGAGGAGGTCATAGCACGAGAAAGGTAAAACGGCAGCCACACCCCACCACTTGAAGATTAAAGACCATACCATAAGCGTCCAGGAGCATCGCAGCAAAAAATGAGACCAAGACTCGATCTCGACATCACAAAATTTGCAAAAAACATCCGCATTATTTGGCAGGACCTTGCGGTAAACCAGAAAATCTTTGCATGGCATACTCTCTAAAGCCGCTAACCAAGAAACACTGCATTTTTCCTTCTTTTTTTTAACAGTAAACAAAAAATAGTTCAAGTCTGCCCTCAATGAAAGGTGTCTAGTTCAAGAGTGTTATCTGTTTTTTTTTTTTTTTTACAGGGGTTTGATTTTTTTTTTTTTTTTTTTTTTTTTTTTTTTTTTTTTTTAAATAACGAGAGTGTAGGTCTAATTGAATGAAAAATGAATATGGATAAGAATATATATAAAGGTTGCAATTGACATTATTGGATGGGTCTAATATGTAAATTTATGACAATGATCACGCCTTGAGCTGATAAATTATGTCATGTGCTGAGGTACCAAATTGAAGCATAAAAAATAAATAACAAGTTCAAAGTAAGATGGTGGTTGGATTGGGTTGGTGGCCTAAATCATTGGAACCCAAATTTTGATTCCCATCTTCTCAAAATCAAATTTAAATCATAATTAGTACTAATTAGTTAATTAAGTAAGTAATGCATGCAAGAAAGAGCTTGATCAGTATATGCTCTGAAATTGAGGTACTTGAGTCTAGTGATGATGACATCTAAGCTGAAATTTACCTTAAAATATTATTTAAAATATCTATAGCATAAAAATATTAGCTAGTTTTTAAAATTTTGTCACTATTAATACACAAACTATGGTATATAACCAAATGTGATACTAAATATTTTATTTGACTAAACTAATACTAAATACTATAATAGCTTATTATAATTTGTTCTATCTTTTTATTGAAAGTTGTTTTATTACGTTATTGTCACTTTGTTGCAGTTAATATTTTAATCAACTATATAGTAGTTTGTTGTTCTTCTGAATATTCGAGATCTACGGATCAAGTTACTCATTTAGGATATTTGGTTATATGTCATGTTTTTATGAGGTATGTTGGACAAAGAAAATGATGCAAACGATAAAATTAAAAAGTTTGAAGGGTAAATTTGTAAATTCATATCATTTAATTAATTTTGGACCAATAATTAAGTGACATGTGCCCCTTTTTATTTGAAGTTAATATTAAAATATGACATGTCAATGCCACATGAAAAAATAAATAAATAAATAATGTTAAATGAAATGCCACGTAGGTGCCACGTCAGTCTCGTTAACGAAATCTTTAAGTCTCACTAACGACTGGACCCACGTGACCAATTTTTATTGAGTGTGTGGACTGCTACGTCTTTTTTTTTTTAGTTCAGAGACCTACGGGTTGAGTTTTCAATAGATCGCGGACCTGTAGGATATTTAAACCTAAAAAAAGTACATTTACATTCGGTCAAGTAATTTTTCATGTTATATTAAAATTTAAATAATGTAGTAACTTATAATTAGTTTATTATTTATGATTAATTTACTTATCGTTTTTATATACACACAACAACATCATAAAAATATTCAATGAGAACTCTTCACGTGCAATCAAGGATCATCAGACTCCTCGACAAAAAGAAGATTTATTATCAAGGCATGGGTCCCTCACCGCAAACTTGGATCGAAGAAGAAATAAATTTAGTTTCTTAAAATAGCCCAATATGTTCACCATATCGAATGATTAAATTTAACTTGAAGAACGCTAAAAAAGAAAGTCGAATCGGACTACAAACGACCTCGAAAAGTTCAAAAATACATGAAAACACAGAAAATGACAGTTCGAAGAACCACACGCGCCAATGTGCATGAGACATGTGTCCCATGCGCTTAGATGAGACATGTGTCCCATGCACTTGTATCCATGTGTTTCCCTTTTTCAGGGCAAGCACTCAACCATGAGGCTTACCCCTTGTGGATTGACTGGCATGAGTCGTCCTCCATGGCTCGGGTCTCGTTGGAAGACCTTATGTTGTTTTTTTTTTTTTTGGAGATGAGTCTCCTTTATGTACACAATATTTTGAAGAAAAAAAACACATCATTCATTCATATTGCTCATAGAATTTTACAAGGTTTGTTGCCATGTCCTTCAAGGACTACATGTCTAACTATGTCTATCAAGGGTAGTACTTCTTGAAGTTGTCAGCAAGCCAAGGGTTTGGGAGCTCAAATCCGTCTCGGTCATCTAGGTGTTATGTGCCTAGGCTGACCACCTTGATAATTCGAAAGGGGTCTCCCAGTTTGGAGCCAGCTTGCCACCATTGGGGCGTTCACCTATGGCTTTATACTTTTTAAGGACCTAGGCCCCTACTTTGAACTCTCGGGGATGGATATTAGAGTCATGGTAGCGCTTGGTGGCTTGTTTGCATGCAGTCAAAACCAAGGCAGCCTTCATTCTAACCTCTTCAGTGAAGTCAAGTTCACCGAGGCGAGAGCAAATGTTGCCCTCCTCATCGAAACATTCGGTCACCAAAGTGGGAATGGTGAGCTCCACAGGTAGGACTGCCTCATATCCATAGACTAGTTGGAAGGGAGTATCTCATGTGGCTACTTTTAGGGTAGTCTTGAGTGACAACAAGATTAGATGAAGCTTTTAGTACCATTGTTTGTGGTGCTTCCTCACTGTCTTCTTCAAGCCTTTGATTATAGTCTTGTTTGCTGCCTCTTCTTGCCCATTCCCTTGGGGGTGTGAGACAGAAGACTTCCAATGCTTTACATGGAACTTCTCACACATGTCTTTGTATCCTTGTTGGAATTGAGTTTCATGGTCAGAGACTATGACTTGGGGTAGCCCGTAGCGGGCGAATATGTCTTCACGTATGAAATCCATGATGCTTTCTTGGGTGTTATTAGCTAGAGGTCTCACTTCAACCCACTTGGTGAAGTAGTCCACCGCTACCACTATGAACTTCTTTCTCTTGGACCCAGGGAAGGTCCAATGATGTCAATTCCCCACATGGTGAAGGGTTAGGTGACTATCACCTAGGATTTCTCTAAGGTAAAAACTCGTGGGATATCCTCGTGGAGTTGGCAATCGATGCACCATCGCACATAGCAGTCCGAGTCCTTTCTCATGGAAGGCCAATAGTAGCCTTGGCGCAAGATTTTTTCAGTTAGGCTCTTGGCTCCAGGGTGATTGACACATTACCTTGCATGAACCTCTTCCAAGACCTTAGCAACCTCATCAGGGTAGAGGAAACAAAGGAAAGGCTTGTAAAATGATCTTCAATACAAGTTGCCCTTCTCACTCACTACATAGCGTGCTGAGCGTTTGATTATAGCACTAACTTCAGCTGAATCTTCAGGGATCTTCTTGTCTACCAGGTAGTCAAACACATCATCAATCCAACACCTAGATCCTTCTTGTATAGCCTTGACCTGGATGGGGATCTCAACAGCTGGTGTAGTTTGAATTTGCACATGCATGCCAACAGGCACATCCTTGTAGTCTTGGGAGGCATTTTTTGAAAGAAAAACGGTCTCTACATTGTTTTCACATAAGACTTGCCTAATGTGGCAATAGTCAATTTTCTCAACCTAAGAAGTTACGAGGTCCTAGTATTTTTGGAGGGTGGAGTCCAATACCTCATATTACCCACGATTTTGGTTTGTGAATCACATCTGATTTCAAGGTTCTTGATGCCAAGGAAGCTTGCCATCTTCATGCCTGCCAAGAGAGCCTCATACTTTTTCTGCTTGTTGGTGACCTTGAACTCTAGTCTTAGAGCCCAAGTTTCCTTATGTCCCTCTGGTGAGATGAGCATGATTCCAGCCTTGCCTCTACACTTGTTAGAAGAGCCATCAAAACATAGAACCCATAGGTTCATGGGTAAGGCTTCAGGTGTTTGTGACTCGGTTGCACCTTCATGTCTTTTCCTCTTCTTTGCAAGCTTAGAGGGGTCGGCCACATGGGGTAGCCCGGTTAGGTGCGAGTCATCCTCAATAGGTTCAGTGAAGTCACACTCTACGATGAAGTCTGCGAGAGCTTGAGCATTGATAGTCATCTAGGGTTGGAACCGAAGGTCATATGAAAATAGCTTCACTACTCATTTTACAAGGCACCCACCAAAGTCTCCATTCATAACCCTGTTTGAGAGGTACATCAGTGATCTGGTGAGCTTCGAAGTAGGGGCGCAGCTTGACGCTAGCCTAAAATAGGGTGAAGGCCAATTTCTCTATCCTTGTGTTGTTCATCTCTGATGGCCCTAGCGCATGCAAAATGTAGTATATAGGTATTTGGACCTTCCCTTCCTCTTTGACTAGCACTGCTGAGGCAGCGCGGTTAAAGGCTGAGAGTTAGAGCTAGAGCTCATTCTTTGGTGCTGGGATGGTCAACTTGGGGAGTTAACCCAAACATTACTTGAGCTCGCGGAAGGCTTTGCTACATTCTGGAGTCCATTGAAACTTGTCACTTTTCTTTTTCAAGACCTTGAAAAATTGGAGTGCTTTCTCAGCAGCGCGAGAGATGAAGCGACTCAAGGCAGTGATGTGGCCTGCAAGCTATTGGACTTGATTGAGGCATTTGAGTTCACCCATTGCGAGGAGAGGTTGAATATTGTTAGGGTTGCCTTCAATGCATATCTCACTTACTATAACTCCTAGAAACTTCCCAACGCTCACTCTGAATGATTACTTGGCATGATTGAGTTTCATGTTGAAGTGCCTAAGTGTTGCAAAGGTTTCTTGGAGATCAACTAGATGTGAGCCTACCTTAAGTATTTTTACAATAATACCATCTACATATACTTCAAGGTTTTTCCCTATTTGGGTGGCGAAGACCTTGTTAACCATTCTTTGGTAGGTTGCACCAGCATTCTTTTGGTCAAATGGCAAAACAATGCGCTGCTTGACAGGAATAGAGCCTTGGATGATGTCTAGCCTATGCTCAGTGATGGAGGGGTCAATACCTAGCATGCATGTCAGCAGGGACCCAGGCAAAGACATCTACATTGGCCTTGAGCAGCGCAATGAGCTCTTCCTTGAGGCGGGGAGGCAAGTTTTCTCAGTCCTAGTGAGCTTCTCAGGGTTAGACTCATAGAGGATGAGCTTCTCTATCTCGCTTCCAGCCTCAAAGAAAACTTCCTAGACCCTGAGATCAAAGTCTTCAAGTCCCACATTGACTTGGGAAGTGCGAACTGTTTCGGCCTCTTCTTCAGCCTCTAGGTCCTTTTCCGCCTCCTCTTCATCATCAGGGTCGTCCCCATCTTCCCCAATGGTGTCTAGAATTTTTTCACTAGCCTTAGTACTTTATTCAGTTGGGGTTTGAGGAGTGGTAAGGTATGAGGGCTTGACAAAGTACCCTAGATGAAGGAGAGGTGGAGCCTTGCTTGAGCTGGAGGAGAGATTGGCTCCGCCCCCTTGCTAGTTTTACTAGAGGCCAAGTAGTGTGATCCTTGGGAGTAAGAGACTTGACATGAGGTCTTCTTTGCTTCAACCGAGGAGACAACTCCTGCTGACCTTTAGGTTTTTACCTTTCCTTTGGGTCTCATAGCCCACTCCTCTCCTATCATTCTTTCCTTAGCGAACATTGGGTTCCTTGGTTTGATCACGCAGTGCAAGTGGAATTTCCTTGGTTGTGGTGGTGAGAGGCTTATGAGCCTTCGCATCCTTAATCATTGAGGCCTTAAGATCATGTGAAGGGTAGATGTGTTCAATAATGCCTCTACCTTGTCCTTTTCTTGACAAGGTATTCCCACACCTTCCTAGGACTCGCAAGCACCACAGCAATGTCATACTTGGTTGGAAATTTGACCATTTGGTGAAGACCTGAAGGGACCATCTCGAACTCATCAATTAAAGGGCGCCCAAAACTGGCATTATGATCCGAGGGGATGTCTATGATAACAAATTTGCAGCTCTAAGTCTTTTCCTTAACTCCTTCCCCTAGGGTGACTGATAGAGTGAGCGCACCCTTCACACTTGTGATAACATCATTGAAACCCATCAATACTCCTTTGAAACCCCTGAGCGAGCTTTCCTTGAACCCCAGATTGGTGAAGGCATTCCAATACAGGATGTTGACCTGACTTCCATTTTCTATGAAAACCCTCTCAACGCGTGTGTTTAAGATGTTCGCGGAGAGGGCTGGAGGCTCTCTTCTCAAGGCCTTAGGAGCTAGCTCAGACTTCTGGAAGAATATGGTCTTGGACCATTCCATCTTATGTGGCTCAACCTTGGGGATGGCAGTGACATGCTCAATGCGGTTCAAGGAGCAAATTTTTGCTCGTACTTGGGAGATTTTTTGCTCTTGGATCATGTTTATGACGTTAGCACCATAAGGGGTGTTGTTGACCCTGTTTACTGTGAGATCACCTTCCCTGCCATTGTTGTCTCTCTTCTGACCTGTGTTACCACTAGCTTTGAATTGGGCTAGGCGCACCTTGCTCATTAGGCGTTCAACCTCATTTACTAAGTAGTAGCAGTCTTCGATGTCATGCCCATGACATTTGTGGAGGGTGAAATACTCATTGGGCTTGTTTCCATATATCCTTCTTAGGGTGACAACTGGAGGCTTGAATCTTCATTTGCCAACATATAGTCACACACCTCCTGATATGAGGTGGTGAGAGGGGTACGACACACCTCAGAGGAGGTGATGTTAAGGCCTCTTCGCTGAGGTGCAGGGACGAAAACTTAGGCTTTAGCCTTGTCCTTCTTGTTGCCTTGCATGGAAGCTCTTCTTGGAAGACCTTTGGTAATTGCCTTCAGAGCATTGGATTACTTGGGTCAAGAAATCCTCAGCACCTACGTGGTTGTAGGCTATGTTCAAAATCTCCTCCCAGGTCTTAGGCTAGGCAGTGGCAAAAGCAACTTGCACAACCTGCATCTCGCCCAAACTTTCCCGCCACATCATTAAATGCAACAAAATCGGGCTGGTCTCCTAATACACCCACCTGTCAGAAGGAAAAAGATACCATATTAGCCAATCAACACGTTTTATCCCAAAAATCCAACTCAAGCCAAGTCAGAACCCAAAAGAACCAAAGCAACCACTTCATAGGCAACAAACGACGCATTAGAAATTTGGGACTAGTGGAAAGAAATGGTAGCAGTTTCAACAAAGCCAGAATACCTAATAATCGATACGATCTCGCAGTTGTTAGTTGTAGGCTCAAAACTCTAAGCCGCTCAAGATCAATTAGGGGAAGTCATGGTCATTCTTTCTAATGTCAGAGGTTGCAAACCTAGAATAAATTTGGGACTAGTTGAAAGAAATGGGAGCAGTTTCAACAGGGACAGAATACCTAATACTCGATACGATCTCGCAGTTGTTGGTTGTAGGCTCAAAACTCTAAGCCACTCAAGATCAATTAGGGGAAGTCATGGTCATTCTTTCTAATTTCAGAGGTTGTAATGCCTAGCACAAGAACAAACACATTGGTCAATTGATTCTTAAAACAAAATTGTCCTTCGTGTTCATCCAGGAGAAAAAGAAATAGAAAATTACATCATTTGATTTCATGTGTATCTGGAACACTACGTCTACCCAGTTTGTGTTCTCCTCGTCCATAGGTAACTCAAGCGGACTATTAAGCATGTGGGATCCAAACATTTTCTCTCTCACTCGCTGCATGATGGAACGTAATTATGTGGTGATGTTAGGCACTTGAATTCCTTTAAACTTCCAATGCACATTGATAAATGTATACGCCCAAACAACGCAGATCAGCTTGCTAGTCTTTGGGAAGAGCAGATGCCACTTGTTTAGTCTTTCAACAACCCCATTCCTATCGCGGAAGATTTTAACGCCGTTAGATGCGACGAGAAGAAAAGAAGTCAACATTTCAATCAAAGATTTGTGGCGGGTCAGAATTGCCCGGGTCGCCCAACCCGAGTCCATGAAGCCAAAATACGGTATCGGCCTAAGTAAAGCAAACAACGCTTTAAGGTCTGAACAAGTCAAGCAAGACATGCATTAACTCATGCAAAGGCTAGAAAAGCTAAACGCTAGGCCTTCGAAAGCCCAATTAGCAAGGTTAGAGAGGCTAGAGAAGCTAGAGAGGCTAGCAAGGCTATAGACCCTAGTAAGGCAAGAAACTCTAGCAAGGCTAGGCCTAAAGACCTGAGCAATGCTAGGCCTAGAGCCACAACTAGCCTAGGACCCTCAGCAAAGCTAAGATCAAGGCTTGCACAAGGTTCCACAAGCATAGGAAGAACTTCAAGGAGGCCACAAGCTCCTAAAAAGTCCATAAACTACTCCAATAAGTCTCCTAAAGTGTTGGGCAAATCAAGGATGAGCTGGGAGGCAAAATAGGGCTCAAAAGAACCCCAACGTTAAATAGAAGCAAGGTTGTCCATGCAATGTCGTGGCAACAGAACACAATATCGCAACATCCATGTCGATTCTCGCGACAATTGTGCAAACTAGGATCAGATTTGTCCTCCTAGCGCAAAACAAAGACAAACTTGTCCCCCTAGCACAAAATAAGATTGAAGTTTTCCATGAAATGTCACGGCATCAGGAAACATTGTCGCAGCATTGGACTTGTTCCAGCCCCATTTGAATATTTTGAGATTCCAACACTCCCTGGTCGGCTCCCCTTGACCCTAGATGATATCTCACGATTCCAAGCACTCCTACAAGGCTAAAACAAGCCTCCAACCTTGCCTAAGATCCTTTGAGACACTCCAAAAAGCTCCCACAACCTCAATTCTCATAAACATCCCCAACCAAAGGGACTTGGTGAGCCAACAAGCCTCAAGGTCTCACACCATCAACACTCTCAAGCACCCCATGACTATGCCTTGCGAGGTACTAGCTCACTAAGGGTCTTGGAGAGCTCTCACACCACTCAAGCCTCCATGTTATGCGCAAGTCCCAAGATGGAGCACAAACATCACTCCCAAGCACCCTTGACTATGCCTTACGAGTCTCAAGTTCACAAGGGGTCTTGGAAAGTCCTCACCTCACAAGAGGTTCACAAGACATGCTCGCTTCTCCAACATGCGAGAGAAACACGTCCAAGGAAAAAGAATGAGCCTAACACCATAGACGGGCTCAAAGTGGACAATGGGCCATTTGGGCTTGGAAAGTCAAATGGGCTTTGATGGGTCTCACATCTTCATCAACCAATCATGTCACAATATGTGGCGCAAGGTTGTCAGAACTCTATAAATACCCCCTCCCCCCAAAGGGAAAGGGGTACACAATTCATGTTCACAATTCTCACAATCTCACTTCACTTTCCATATTTACTTCTCTCTCTATCTTTCTCTCTCTAGAAGAGCTCTGAATGCATTCGTGTCTACCATAAAAGGACTTATTCTCACACCTAAGGCAGATTCTTGGTAACACCACCCCAGACCTTCGTTCTTTTGGTGTGTTTTCTCCTCACATGCTATAGATCTAGGAAGTTGAAGACATCTTTGCTTAGAGATTGAACTTGAGACACTAAGACACTAGTTACTTACTTAAGCACTCAATACTGGACGCTTGAACTCTTAGACTAGTTACCTTAGCATTTGTGGATAAGTAGCTCTATAACAACAACACTCTCTCCTAGTGTGTTTGCGTTAACCCTCCATGTCAAAAAAAAGCACATCATATTGGTCCCATTATCGGGAACGATTTGAAAGCCATGTTTCCTAACCCCCGCATGACAACACAGCTCTCTCTCATGGCTGCTCCTAGGCGTAAGGCTAGAAGGAATGAGGCTCATCTTCCTCAAGCAAAGAGAGCTATGGAGTCATGCGCCCCAACATTGATCAGAGATGAGAGCCCTGCCCTCTTGGTTGTCCAAGAAGAAGTACAGCGCCTAAGGGTCCAAATGGCTTCTTTAGGTGCAGCTAGTCAAGCACCAATAGTACCCTCAGTGAACAACCCCCTGAGTCTAGCCTTGCGAACAGTCCATATAAACCCTGGGATTCGCTTCCAGGATATGACATATAAAGGTCTAACCAAGGCCATTGAGCATGCCACTCGATTTGAGCTAAAAATGAGTTAGCAAACCAACTGCGACGCCAGACGTTGTAGGATCTTCGCTTGCACCCTAGTAGATCAAGCTCAGCAGTGGTACCGTGAACTCGATGATGGATGCATCACCTCCTGTGAGGTCTTCAAGAAAATGTTCCTTAAGAAATTTATCTCAGCTGGGAGAGTCTCCAAACCCCAAATCTCCTTGATTAATATATGGCAGAGGCCTAATGAGACACTTGCAGATTATGTTGAGCGCTTTTGCAAGGCTGAGCATGAGTGTGAGATCTCCATTGGGATGGAAACAGTGATGGTCGCCTTCAGGGTAGGAGTCACCAACCCCTTTGTTTATTCCATGGTTGACTTCTTGAGTGGGGGAGTCTTTGATTGGTGAGAGAGTGCCTCTATCAAGGTGCTCGCCTCGGCAGGTACTATTGTCCACCATGAGAATAGTCTAACAAAAGTTCGCCAAGTTGATGAAACTTTTTTCCGTCCACAAGTGAATAGGTACTCCCGCAATAGAAAATCCAATAAATTCATCCCCCAATGCGCTTCAAGGGTTATCAATCGATAAATTTGTAGAAAAGTTGCGAAAGCCAACACCACCCACTCTTCTACATCTCAATGAGGGTTTCATCGTACTAAAAAGCGAGAAGAAAAAGAAGAAAGGCCCTACTGCCCACTCTTTTGCATAGCAAAGTTGGATTGTAGATAGTTGCCAAAGACATTCCCTTTCACTATCGCTACTACACACTAGCGAAACCTTTCGATCAGTTTGTGTGCAACCATTCACCGCCATTGCGGGGTCCCGATCAACCCTTCCGACCTAGATCCAATGACTACGTCGTTGTATGACACACCATGAAAGATTTTGTCTGGCCTTGGGGAGTTGGTTAGGTCTGCTGGAATGTGTATCTCTCTTACTTTGTTGGGGCCTGCTTCGCTTGCTTGGTGTGCCGAACTATTCTCTCCATCTAAGGATCCATTTGAGTTGTTCGTGGCGATTGTCTTTCTAGCATGTGATACTGTATGTTGTTGGCGGCGACTGTCTGCTAACATGTTCAAACCAAAAGGAGTTGATGAAAATGTTTTATGGTGACTATATATTGTTGTCATGTACTTTTTAGTCATTTCATTAAAAATATTCATTTATTAAATTAATGTATAAATCTTGCACAAAACCATTTTTTCATGTTTTTGTTACCAAATTACTTATAAATTTTAGGAGTGTTCCCAAACAGCCTCTAAGTAGCTGGAACATAATGGGTTGTTCATGTCCAATCCAAAAAACATACATGTTTTCAACCTCCACAAATTAGTATCTGAAGCTCAATCCGACGTAATATACAACTTTGTACAATGGGAGATGATTGGCGCATGTGTCTTTATTCTATGCGTGTTACATGTACGTGTTAGTTAAAAACTACAATTAATTTAGTTACAAAATTTAATAGATCCGTGTTTTGATATGAAAAAATAGTAGTTACAATTACAAACACCCACTATACTGGTGTTTGTATATATGCTAGATAGGGCTGTTCATTTTCTGTCTTGACCCGGAAACCCGGACCGACCCGGACCGGATCGACCACACCCGGACCCGGACCGATTAGGTCCGGTCCAGGCTTCGGGCCGGTCCGGTCCGGGTCAAACCCGGATGAACCCGGACCGGAATTTCTATATATATTTCTATATTAGTTTTTTTTTTATGATATTATAAATAGCTATGACCCATCCAAACCTAATTTCATCTCCATCTTCACTGATCTTTCTTCTCTTCCTCCTCTGTTCCTCTTTTTTTATCGATCTCCTTTGTTCCTTTTTTATTTTTCGATCTTCTGTGTTCCTCTTTTTTTCCGATCTCCTCTATTCTTTTCTTTTTCCAATCTCCTTTGTTCCTTTTTTTTTTCATGGACAGTCTCTCTGGGTGCTCGCGCTGTTTCGAGATTGTCTTCGTTGTCCACGAATTGGTGCTTCAAAGACTGTTAATTTCTTCGTCTTGTTGCTCCTATGATTTTGGTTCTTCTTCTTCTTCTTCTGAGAAATTGGCTTCGCCGAAAAAGTATTCATGGTGTTTTGTGGTGAAATCATCTTCAGAGAAATTGGCTTCGCCGGGAACGTATTCAAGATGGTTTGTGGTTAAATCGTCGTATGAGAAATCGCAATCATAATATGAGTGATGGGTTTGATTTCGTTTCGCCATTTGTGAATCTGAGATAATGAATTTTGGAGGGTTTTTGGGTTTTGTTTTGGAACACAATGAAGAGAATTTTTGAAGTGATGATTGGAAAATAGTTTTTGAAAAGAAAAAAGAAAAAAAAAAAAGAGAGAATCGGGTCACAGCCGGGCTAAACCGGTCCGGGTGCCGATTTTCCGGTCCAGTCCGGGTTGCAACCCGGTATGCAACCGGTCCGGGTGTTGTGTGTGTTAATCTGGTCCGGGTCAGACCGGGTTCGGTTCGGTCCGGGCCAAATGAACAGCCTTGACTGCAAGTAAAGAAGCTTGTAAGCTCTCTTTGTAGAGAAAACACTCGTCCTAGCCAGAGACCATAGAAGTCGATCGGGTCAGAGGAGCTCGACCAGGGACTCGGCCTCCCAGACCCACAGCTGGAGCCGGAAAACAGATAGCGGAGCAGAGGACAACCGGTCCAACAGAAAAGCCACCGTGGCAGACTGAAAATTGCACAGAGTAAAAAAGCGAGGGAAAAGGAGTTTAAGTGCAGTATCTGTACACCATAAATCAGACCAGAAACATATTGTTTGTCCATCTCCAAGTACCCATTTCATATTATTGCTGCCCATAACATCAAGAAAAACGGGGAGGTTACGAAGCTCAAATTAACCCAGTCATAACCGGTGAAAGCTGGCTCGAATCAAGTTCTTGAAGAGACCATGAGGATGTGCTCCAACCATACTTTGCACAAAGAAATTTTTTTCAAAGCGATTCGGGTTGAGTGGCAAACCGCCACCACCATTTAGCCATTAAGCTAACATTCGCTAAATGAAGTTGTCGTACTCCGAGACCACCATGAACTCTCTTAGAGATAACTATGGCCCAATTCACTTTACAAATACCTCGATGATCCGAAGAACTAGCCCACAAGAACCGGCGCTCAATAGCCTCTAAAGCCGACATAACCTTTTTTTGGGGCGCGAAAAAGAGACATATAGAACAATGGGAGAGATGAGAGGGCCGAGCGAATCAATGTTAAACGACCACCCATAGAGATATACTTTATCCGCTAAAGAGCCAAACGCTTGTCAAAGCGATCAATAATACCTTGCCAAGCATTTATTCGCCTTGGATGGTTAGCACCCAATTTGAACCCGAGATAGGTGATTGAAAGCTCGGCAACTAGACACCCGAGATCACTTGCCAATGAATCAACCTGGTCCGAAGCCATATTCAAACCAATAAGCCTTGATTTGATAATATATAGTAGATGAGTTATCGAAACATCTAATAAGAGAGTAACATAAACTCTTGATACGAAGCAAAGTTCCTTCCAAGCTCGGGAATTGATCCATGGGATTATATTTGATTGTATAATTTGGTGGACAAAACATTTTTCTCGTTTGCTCTTTCAATTTGTTTTAAAACAAATTCATGGCTCCACTGCCCTTTCTTTTCAACGTTAGATGTGATTGTATATTTCAATTTTCGTATTTTTTTTCCCTTTATTTTACTATCATAATTTTGTTCACCACATAAACATGATTGAAAGTATGAATTAAATATTGATTTTTGATACTAGATCTAACTTTTCTTGATGCTACTTTATAGCACATCTATTATTGAGTTATGAATTTTTTAATAATTATTTGTAATGATTGAAAGTATTTTAATAAAAATATGTCAACACATATTATTTTATGGGTAAAATGTCAACAGATCCCTTAGACTTACCCGTTTTTTGGATTTAACTCTCAATTAGAGTTTTGCATAGTTTCACATCCTAAACTTTCTAATTTTTTTGATAAACGTCCAACTGACCTATTGTAGTTGGCAGGTGAGGTGACGTGGTTTTTTGCTGACGTGCCAGTCTCAACCGGCTACAATAGGTTGCTGCTTATTGGTCACTTAAATTGGTCACTTAAATTGACGGAATGTCTTTACATGGCTCATTTTGGAGAACCTTTGGACTAAAATGGCACTATCGTCTAACCTTTGGACTGCAGTGGCATGTTTTAAAGGTGAGAGACTAAAACGACACGATTTGGATAGGTCAGGGATTAAAATGGACCTTTTCCAGAAAAAAAAATAATCTACTAAAGTGTGTTGAGCTATACATAAAACTATATAAATGGTTTGGATTCATTTTAAAATATTAGGTACGAGTCTTCTTACTTACGGTTATTTTGGTGACAAAAAAAAATAAACATGTAACTGTGAGATCTTGATTTAGCATACCCTAATACAAACATCAACCAGAATATTCCTATAATTTTCAAAATCGACACTATGAACACTGTTTGCACATGCCTCGTGTCAGTGTTACATTACGACAAATCAATTCAGTCTAGCATTAAAAAAAACAATCAATTAAATATTTGTAGGGTATCCCTCTAAATGCTTCTTTAAAATTATAGAACCAACAATTAATGGCTGCAACCATCGAACTAAACAATACGAAGTTACGAACAACACGAAAACACTTTGAAGAAACGCTTTTCTGTAAGAAAAGCCAACCAAACAAACAGACTCTTTCTAGTTGATTTTTTTTTTTATAAACAAGAGCGCACTAACGGAGACTCGAACATAAAACTTAAAGAGTAGCAAGCTACTTAAGCCACTTGCCCTGATAATAGTTAAGATAGCAATTGAATTTTCGAAAAACCTTCCAAACACAAGAATGCAAGAGAACGTTATCAATGGAAGCATCCAGGGAGTAAGGTTGACAAGCAGGAATAGCTCACAATCTTTAGCTCAAATATATTTTATATTTTCGATCAATTGAGCTATATAACATGGTGTAACACTCTTCTATTTTAATCTAAAAATTTCACTCCACCTTACTCAATGCGATTTGAACTCGAAATCTAATGCGGATATGTGTATTTTTGTCCTATTGTATATTGTATATTAGTATATGATATAAAGCATAAACACAGACACAGTTCCCATGCTTTTTTCCTGTGCCATAATTTATTTGATGCATAAACATTTCTGAATTTTATATATATATATATATATT